>PVKN010001812.1:32906-47752 GCA_004027915.1 Capromys pilorides | reverse complement strand
GAAGAAAAAATACTTCAAAAATATAAAAATCTAAAATTATTAGGCATCACATGTAGATCATATGTGGATCAACTAGGTTACTCCTCTCTGACCCAAAAATTCAATTTTAAGTCAAATTTCCTTAAGTCATGTTCAGAACCATCTTTTTCTGCAATAACATTAATGATTCAGTTGCTTAAGAATTTCTTCCTTTCAGATGTCTGAACAATAAAACAATTAGAGCTATAAATCTGACATCAAAGACTATGCCATTATATTTGTCTACTTCCAATGAACTACAAACCATGTTTTACTTATAGTGTAGCTAATTGAGGGGATGCATTTCAGATATTTGTTGTCAGAAATTTTGTGATCATGAACATTAGAGCAACAATCTAATAAGCACCAAGATATGCTCGACCTGGAGAAGGAGAAAAGGAGCACTATGGGTAGAAACTACTACAGCACACCAACTACAAAACATTTAAATATAGGAGAACCAATAAACTATAGGAAACTTGAAGTACAGAAACAGACTTACTTTCAGAGAAGGAGACAACACTACCTGTCAGGCTAAGAACGGTGAACACCTCAAGGCACTCTAAACTGACATACCTCAAGTTTAGGACATCCAAGAGCCACTGGAATCTCAAAAGGTTTATGTTTTTTGGCTTATTTTTGGTAATTGCAATGTGTCTAGGAATCCGTCCATTTCAAGACTGTCAGTTTGCTAGCTAGCATACAGCTTTCCATTATAGTAACTAACAGTCTTCTGGGTTTCAGTGGTATCCATGATTCTGTCTTTTTCTATGGATGTGAGTCTTCATTTGGCTAGTCTGGCTAAGGCTTTGTCTATTTTATTCTTTCAGAAAACCGGCCCTTTAATGTACCAGTACTTCACATTTTTGTAAGCCTCAATTTCATTAAGAATACTACTCTGCCTTAGAGAAGGATAAATTTGAGTCAGTTATAGGAAAACAGACATACCTTGACCTTAAGGTTAAAATCACCCAATAAATCACAGAAGCTTAAATACTGCATGGTTTCTCTTGTATGAGAAAGCAGAAAGTGTAAGTAAATTCAATAAATTGTAATATAAATAAAATTATAATAAGTTTTAATATAATAAATTTTTTTTTTAAAATCTTATTTATTTATTTGTTTGCTTGTTGTGTTTGTTTGTTTGTTTCTTTATTTTATTTATTTTGTGGCTGGCTCAGCCTGCCCTGGTGGTGGGGGCTGGCGCAGCATGTGGTGCCGGGGATCGAACCACAGTCCCTGCAGTTGCCTAAGCAGGCGCTTTAGACCACTGAACCAACTCGCCGGCCCCTTAATATAATAAATTAAAGAACAAAATAAAAGACAATAGGAAACAGAAATAGATCTCCTGTAAATGGGAAGGAGACCAAGCGAGGGAGGCAAGAGGTAAAAAGAATGAAGCTGTTATGCATGTGCACCAACTCCCCTCGGTGAACAGAATCCTCACACCCTGCAAATGTGCAGTAATAAAAATAAAAATTCACAGGTGAAAAACTAGACTGTAACTGCACCTTACTCTCCTACACTCACTTGTGCCCATTTTTATTATGGATTTTCAGACCTAAAATAACTGGGATACGGTTTTCCTTTCCTTCATTTCTCTGACCCAGATCACCGCTTTTCGCTTAGGACTCCTCCTCGTTCTCTACTTCCTGCTTTCCCTCTTAAGGCCTCTGGGGAAAAGTGGATTGCTACTCCCAGGAAGAGTGGGCTGTGGCAAAGAGGGCAGCAAAGGCCAGGCCACAGCAGCGGAGTTCCAGCCGCTGTGCACCCGGCTGCTATGTAGCAGCCGTGCTAAAGCAATTACCTGTTTTGTTTGTCTCTGGAGTTGATATCCGCCCCTCTATCTATCAGCAGTTGACATATTGTTGGCCTGCACATCTGAGTAGCCAGGACGAGCGGTGTCCGCCCATCCTAAACAGAAGAAAAGTAAATGAGCATTAAGAGAACAAGCCTCCCAAAATGGAGCAGTTAGAATGCATGAGTTGAGCTGCAAAGAAACATAAATGGACTCACTATGTCTTTGGCGTTCACTGAGGCCCCGTGGTCACAGAGCAGCTGGATGCTGGAAGGACAGTCTGCCATTGCTTTAGAAACAAAAGGAAAGAAGAAGTGGTGAATACCTGCGGAAGACCCCTGGTGTCTGTCTAGGTCCACATAAGGCAGCACACGTCCTTCAGTTTCCCTGCTAGCAAACTTCACATCCTTCAGTCTCAGTTTAGCACAGAAAGTACACACAGTTTTCCACCTTAAAGTGGATAAGACAAAATCATTCTATAATTGCCTAAGTAACTTATTAGGATCAAGGGATAGAGTCAGCCATAGAGAGGATGAAAATATACTACAAATCTAAGTCTAAACATGGGAAATCAAAATCAAAATTAATTTTCTATTTACAATCTATTTTTAAGCATGGCTAAAAGTGCCTTGAAGTGTGCCTGTCTTTCTCAGCAGGACTCAATAGCTGCTGTTACTCAGCGATTGCTAGGCCACCTTGCTCTTCCCTCCCTGAAAGGAAGCCTTTACTGCACTTATCCACTAGTGCGCCTTCCCTGCGGGAGGGTGGGGGGTGGGGGTTGGGTTGGGGGTGTGCAGCACACATGGACAGGACAGATGGCTTCTTTCTCAATTCAATGGTCACTGAACCATGAGGTCCCTCAGAGCCCAAGACAGTGCTGCACACTGTGGAAAAATCCTAGACTTCAAGCTAGGTGCAGAAACTAAATTGATTTATGTCTTTTCTCCCTTGGGAAGAGGAGATAGGGTTTTGTATGTGGGAAGCAGGGGCTACACAAATATCTGAAAGCCCAAGAACTCAACTGCAGAAGCTGATAACTGGAGTTCTTCGAGAATAATAATAAAAGTCTTCCTCTTACTAATAATATATGCACTAAACAAATATTAGCATTTCAGTCAGTCAAGGTGTACTGCTGACTCTCACAAGTCACAATAATGTATATAAAAATAAAAAAGCTTTGTAAATAATACTATTGTATGTAGAAATAAAAGAGAATAAAGTATAATCAATAAGAAATTTAAAAACCACAAAAGGAATCTAAAATAGCAAAAAAAGGAAAAAGAAAAAGAAACTGAACAAAAATTAAGTTATAAAAATATGAAAGAAAACCAGGCATAGTGGAGCATGTCTATAATCCTAGCTACTCAAAAGGCTGAGACAGGAGGGTCACAAGGTCAAGCTGGCCTAGGCAACTTAGTGAGGCTGAGTCTCCAAACAGTAAGTACTAGGAAGGTAGCTCAATGGTGAGAGTGCCCAACCAGCCTGCATATGACTCTCATTAATTCTCAGTATTATAAAATGCATAAGACACTGAAGGAAATTTCAACTGTATCTTTAATGAACTAACTTTCATTTCTGCAAATATTCTGTATACTATACTGAACACAGGAAAGGATGTCTCTGATCCTTAGCCTTCTAGTAAACTGTAAGAATTTCAGGTTTAGAGTCACGATGTCTTACATTTCAAAAATACTTAAAACTTTTCTCAAGGGCCAGCCAGATAGCTCAGTGGATTAAAGTGCTTCCTTAGGCACACGCAGGGACCAGAGTTTGATCCCCAGTGTGCAGGCCCCACCCCCAGGGCACGCTAAAATGGTGACTGAGACTGGGCACGATGGAGTGCGCCTCTAATTCCAGCACTTGGAAGGCTGAAAACAGGAGGATCACTACACTGTAATAAGACCCTGTAGACCCAGTACTAAATACATTAAAAAATAATAACAAATAAATGAAAATACAACTTTTTTCAGTGTATTTCTTCATACAGAATGCAGAAAAATTAGATATATAAATATGATTAATAAAATTAGTGAAATGACTAGTAAAAACCTTTTTAAAACTATAGCACTTTGGGAGACTGAGGCAGGAGGACTGGTGTGAGTTTGAGACCAGTCTGAGCTACGAAAGTGAGCTCAAGGCAAGCCTGAACTGCATAGCGAGACCCTGTCTCAAAAAAAAAAAAATCAACTGTAGCACATTACATTGATATGAAATTGAGCACTGACATCTCTAAATCAAAACTACACAATTAAGAACCTACTATGTATCTGACACTATGATTTAATTGTAACTACCTATTACAATACTATTTTTACCTTCATTTTACAAATGAGACATATTAGGTCTAGAAACGTTAAGTGAACAGACACAGTTTTAGAAAGAGAAGGGCCTTTCCTCCTCCCCATTTCTCCAACCAGTTCTCAAGCACACACACACACTGTCTCCCAGACCTGATCTCTTGCCTGCTCCCCCTTGTCTCCTCCTCTCCTTCCCTCCCTCTCCCTCTTCTCTCCTTCTATCTCTTTCTCTACCTGCCCTGTTCCTCTTGTCCCTGTTCCCCTCTGAATTCCAAGACAGCAGGAAATGATCCATTCTATGCCCTTAGCAAACTGACTGGTCTACTGACTGAATCTTTCTAAACTACACATGCTAAGGAATTTCAAACAGAGGTACACAGAGTGCTTCATATTTCTCCATGAATTATACAACTGTATACATGTTAAAACCTTGAGATGCACTTGAATGGCTACACATTTTAACAAATGTGCGTGTCCAACTGAAACCTTTGCTCACCTGCATCATGAAGTGCAGTCCTTCCATGCAGGTCCACGTGTTCAGTGGGGCAGTTATACTGTTAAAACACAGAAACTTGGTGATCTAGGAGAGTCTTATTTTAAAATTCCATATCCAGACTCAAAGGAACAGCTGTTATTTAATCTTAAAATATCCCACTTATCAAAGAAACTAAAGACTTTCAGACAATCTATTAAATATTTTGACATGAAACAAATATAATAACATAATATAACTGTAAATTTAACAGTATTTCACCAAACAGGAAACATATGGTCCATTACAATTGCATGGGATATTGAAAATATGTTATTGTTTGGGTTTTTTTTTTCCTTCAGCAAGTTAAAATGAACCACTGAATTAGAAGACCAAATCCAGGCTGCTGTGAAACCTGGTGGCAAATGTGTACCTGGACCCTTTGACTGAAACCTTAAATCATCCAATTGTGTGATTGTCTGATTAAAAATTTAACTAACTGTGCTAATATTAGGCAGTCTCATCTATGTGTAGGAACACCTACATCATGTGCTGTTCTACTTTATCTTATGCCATACTGAGGACAACAGAAAATTCCAATCTCTAGTTAATGTCAACAGGAAGGTCAAGTCTTTGTTGTTTATTTTTAATTCACGGAGTTATGCAATTCACTTCCCTAGAGTTTTTGTTCTTTATTGTCCACATTCCTTCACAAATGGTGGAAAAACTGCTATGTAAGCTAACAGTCCAAGTTAACCCATCATTTTCTTTGACCCCAAATTCTAGAAGACATTAAAAACATAGTCATTTTTTGCTGACAAAATGACAAAACGAAGGTTTTCACTACTTCTACTACCTGCAGAAGTTTTTGTAGGCAAAGTGCATGTCCATACTTAGCAGCCAGGTGAAGCGCATTTCTCCCTATAAAAGAAATAATTTAATACATATGTGAAGAACTACTTTTTTCACCAATAAATTTTCTTTTTTTTTTAAATTTCATGCAATATTGCTCTTGGTTCTAAAATTACTTGACAAGATACTTAATTTGTAAACAAGCTTGCAGTTTCTAGGATATTTCACTAGTTTTGATATTTTACAGATGGTGGCTACACCAAAGCAATGACGGTGGGAAAAATCACCATGCAGATCCACAAAGAGCAGGCGCTCTCCCTTAGCCACCACTGCACCTCCAGCACCTGAGCAGTGCTCAAGATGAAGCTGGTGGTTAATAATGGGACAGAGGAGGGAAAGGATAAGAAAGGATGAAAAGGGAGAGAAGGGAGATTCCACATAACATTTCCAAACCTGCAATATGGCCACTGGGAATAGAGAAATAAGTATGATACAAAAAGTTCTCCTTAAATTTACACTTCAGCTAAAATTCAAAATTTATGATGAGACTGTGTCTCTAAAAATCAGACAATTTGTACAAATACAATGTGCATTAAAAAGCACAGTCTTAAAGGAAATGCAAAAGGGCTTAGAGAAAAGAGGTTGCCAGGCATTAAGAAAAGCAGATTGTGAATTCTCAAAAAAGGACACTTGCAAAAAACAGCCTACCTGCACATATTCTTTTCTCCTAACTTTTTTTTCTTTACACATACAGAGAGAATGTTTTAAAAACTTATTCCAACAAAAGACACACTGCCATTAATTCCCCTCAAAATATTCCCCCTAGCCTCGAACATATTTATCCCACCACTCTTGCCACTTTCTGAAGCAGCTCTTGGAGTCCTCTTTCGTGAATATCTTTATGAGGTATGATTTTAATAAATATAGAGACTGCTGCTGTTCAGTGCCACCCAATGGAAAGGCAGACCCATAAAAACATGACAGTGTTTGCATCCTCTTTTTTCGCTGGATGTAACACCATGTGACCTCTGGCTCTTCCTCAAAGTTAAAATGATCATGAAAAGTAAATGTTTGGAATCAGTTTAGGACACTCACAAAAGACTTCCAGAACTGTTTCCCAAAATGGCAACAACAATTGGGTAAATGTGTTCACAGAAAGAGGGAATAACTTGAGGGGGATTCATAACACTGTTCCTTTACTATTACAGTAAGATGTAAATATCCACTGTACTATTTGATCACACCTCCTTCATCTCTCTTAAACAGTGAGAGATACCAGGGTTTGCTAGGCTAGTCTAGCTTCTAATTTTAATGTCCTTCATTTCCCCCAACCTTAATTTCTCAAAGCATAACTTGACTTCATAAGTATATCTTTCTACACAAAATAAGTAACTTATAGTCTAATTACCCAGTATGGATAAAAAAGTTGCCTTCCAATTCTTACTCAGTTATACATGCGGTGGATACATGGGTCACTTTTCCTGAGTCTCATGATTTCTGAGTAGCTGATTAATCAGATTCTGGAACTAGGGTGGCCAAGTCTTTAAACAGGATCAGAGACAACATATTCAACAGCTTCCAAACATCCTTTCATTCCACGCCATTTACATGTGATCATTTCAAATTTCAATTTGCCACAGTTCATGGACAAGTTTCGTAGAAACACTTCTATGAAAAGTAACTGAACAAGCAGATAGAGTGAAATGTGACTATCAGGGTGAGGCACAGTGCTACCAGTCTCTACTGCTCCACAAAATGCTACAGAAACTTACGTCACACAAAAATGTCAGATGGGGGCTAAGGAAATACTAAATCCAGACATTTCAGATATGGCAGGAAAAAAAGAAAAGAACATCAGATCTCAAACATGGGGTTTTAAGGAAAATTCCAAAGGTGGTGGGGTGCTGGGGTGTTGGGGAAGAGAGATACCAGATACAATAGTAACTTCTCATTTTAAACATACTTCATATAAAATAGGAGCTAGGGTAATTTACCTAAATGCTTTGCATTACATATCCACATCTAGATTAAACAGGCACTACAGCAATTGAAAAAGCTCCCTGTTCTCAAGAAAGGACAGTTCTAGTGACAACATATGAGCAAGTTGAATAAAAACACAGCTAAAGAGTAACATAAGCCACAGCCAGGAAGAGTCATGCAGGGTGTGTTGGGATGCTGCACATGAACCAACATCTGCTGGCTTGGGATAGCATTTAAATTTGATCTGCAAAGGAGGGAAGATGAAAGTCACAGTTTCATCTCAGTCATGAGATGAAAATGCCCTGAACAGAGAGAACACAGATAAAAACATGAAAGATAAGCATTCCAAACGGAATCAGCACAATAAAAAGTAGTCTTACGAGTTCCAAAGAGGTATAGTAATTTTATATTTCCTAAAACAGTTTATGCTTTCCACTGATACTTAAGAGAAATATTTAAGCAATAAACACAGTGCTTTCTTCATTGTAAACAACAGAACTTGATGCAACTTTAGGTAAGGCTCATCCTCACTGACTCATTCATTTGTGATCTCTGTTGCCTCTCTCCTGTTTCCCAATACAGTGCTGATTAACAATAATGTTTACTGTGCAGTCATAGGATAAAGCATTAAAGTTGTTAAGGAGATTCTATATTTAATTGAATAACAAAGTAGAACTACAGAGAACCAAGTTTTTAAAGTGGTAGCCTTGAGAATGGTTACCTGGATGAACAGAAAACTAAGTTTCATTGAAGAAAAGCAATAGCTATGTTCACAGGTCTACTTTGATGTGCAAGTCTGAACTACAGATGTTAACGAGCAGACACAGATAGAACTAAGTGGAAGCAGGAGACCAAGTAAAAACCAGGTTTCAACTGATGCCTCTAAACACTTTTTAGAAATGTAATTTTTTGTAAATACAGCTTGCAACATAGACTAGGTTCCCCCTCACGAGGCACAGAGGTTAAGAACACAGATCCTGACTGCAGCTCACCTACAGAAGGGCCTCGAACCAGGGACTTCACAGCCCAATGTCTCCCACCCACTGAGTCAACACTCGGGAAGGACAAGAAAACACAGGTGAACGGTGCAAAGTGGCAACTGAGCAGCCACACCTGTGTCCTACACAGGCTGCTATCCTTGTCACTATCCTTGTAGAGGGGCCACTGTTTTCAAGCAGTTAATTCTTTACCACAAAAACTGTCCACCCCAACAGCAAATGGTCACATAATGGAAAGGATCCACAGAGTGGTAGGTGAGCATAAACCAAGCGGGCACTAAAGATTCTTCAAAATCTGACAGTTCAGCACCTTGTAACACAACCAGCAGCAGCACTAGCAGACAGGTCTCCAACTGCTCATCAGTCTAGTAACCGTTTTTCCTAAGCTTCGCTTCCTAATGATATCTCGGAAGTAAGCCTTTCTACAACTATTTAAGCCCAGAAAAGTAAGGACTTTTCTTCTGAAATCACATTTAAATGTGATTAAGAAACTCAGATGGTGGGTTCGATCTCTGGTGTGCCCTGCCGGCCCAAACCCCAGGGAATGCTGAGACAGCGATGGAGACTGGGCATGGTGGCACATGCCTGTAATCCCAGTGCTTTGGGAGGCTGAAAACAGGAGAATCACTATGAGTCTGATCTATGGAGTGAGACCCTGTAGACTCTGTACTAAATACATATAAGAATATCAGATGGGCACAAATGAAGTTCAATGGTACAGTGCTTGCCCAGCAAGTGAGAGGCCCTGAGTTCAACCCCTAGCACCAAAGGAAAAGAGGCTTCCTCATGTTTAGTCATTGACTGTGGAGGTAAACATACCTACAGAGTCGCTGGTTGTAACATCAATTCCATGTATGAGGATGGCATTCAAACACTCAAGATTCCCCTTTGAGGCCACAACATGAAAGCTAAACAAAAACAGAGTATGTGTTAGGCCATGGAAACTACCAAACATATTGAAGTAATGTTATTCTTTACGTGCACACACACACTTTAAGGGCTACGTTAGGGCACCAATAGAGGTTGGCCTCTAATCCAAAACTTTGAAATTTGAAATGCTCCAAAATCTAAATTACATAAAAGGACCATGCATTCTAGGAACACCTCCTAAGATCCAGTGAAATATTCTAACAGTCAATAGCCTTGATAAAATAGTTATAATATCATTAATTCTATTATTTCAATAGCAAAGCACTGATTCTTGGAGTTTAATAAAAGCATAATAAAATTTTCAATTAGATTACTTTGTTTGCTTTCAAATATATTGAAAATGACAAAACAAATGAAGTTACATTTGTAGATCAAAGTATCCCTTGCCTTTAGACATATCACACTAAACCTGACACTGGACAGTCTCCAAAACAAGCAAAACTACCCTAAAAAACAACAGAAGAGCTGATGGCCTTCCTAGCAACCAATGACCCTACCGAATTTATCCTCCTGCTTATAGACTTGTATTACTGGCTTATTCCATTGTTTCTTTGACCATCTGGCACTTTATTAATCAACATTTACAGAAACTGTTTAAGAACAGACCACATTCAAACTGGTAAATACACTAGTTGTTTTTTTTGTTTTTTTTTTTTACTTTAAACAATTTATTTAACTGAAATGGACTTCCATTTGTTTCTGAAGAGACTTCCATTTATTTGGACACATCTTTTCCCCATGGTGATTTATAGGATCTTCAAGCCAATATAAATATTTTATAAATATTTGAATATTTGGGTATATACCTGCACAATACCTCAGTAATACTTTTCAGCAAGAAAAACACTGAAGTGAATAACAGACATTAACTACAGTGAAAATCTGCTTTAGTATTTCTGAGGTAAGAAGGCACCACATATCTCTTCAACTATGAAAATCGCCCTTACAACACAGGATGATTTTATTTTTACATACATAGGACTCAGAATACTTAAATTGCCAATTAGGTGGTGAATGGCAGAGCAATATCCCCGTTTATGCCATGAATTCATAGGGAATAGGTTCCAACAACTCAGGTTCCTTCCCATTGGTCCTCACAAAGTGTGCTTCTCTGGGAGGGGCAGGCTGGCGTTTTAGTTGAACCCAGGTACCTTTCTCTTTGGCTTCTTTCTTTTTCTGATCATTTTCCTTGACACGTTTCAGGAAGCTATCACGACTTTTTGAGTGTTTAATATGCTAAATATGTACATTAATCCTCTTGGCAAGTATCTTACCCTTAACTTGCTTGTTTACAACAATGCCAACAGCATGCTGGGTAACATTGCAGACTCTTCCTGTTTTGCCATGGTAACATTTGTGAGGCATTCCTTTTTGCACAGTACCCATTCCCTTGATGTCTACAATATCACCCTTTTTGTAGATTCGCATGTATGTAGCCAAAGGAACCACTCCATGTTTTCTAAAAGGCCTGGAGAACATACACCGGGTTCCCCTTCTCTTGCCCTTTGTGTTAGTCATTTTGACAAATTACTGGGAGATAGCGGTTCCGGCCGAAAGCTACACTAGTTGTTGACAAAGGACACTGAATTCAAGCTGAAACAGAAGCAAGGTGCTAAACAAGTACAGTCATCAGCCTGCAGACACCAGCAAACAAAGGCATGAGTATGCTCAGCCAGGCGCCCAGGTGCAGGTTCACTCTGCATCACACGCACGCTGCTAACTACTATGCTCCCCCAGTCCCTGAAAGCTTAGAACTCTCAGCCCCTGCCTGTACTGTTGTATATAGAACTTAACATTTTCATTATATAAATTCATTTTTTTCTTTCTTTCTTTCTTGTCCTTTCTTTCTCTTTTGTCTTTTTGCGACAGGGTCTCGCTATCTTGCTGTGCAGTTCAGGCTGGTCCTGAGCTCACTTTTGTGGCCCAGGCTGGTCTCAAACTCACATCGATCCTCCTGCCTCAGCCTCCCAACTGCCAGGATCACAGGTGTGTGGCACCATTCCCCACTTATAAATTCATTTTCTGTGTGGTCCATCAGTCTCTCCCTACCCAACTATAGATTCAATCAAAGCAGAGATTTCTGTCTGTTTTGTTTCCTATTTTGTCCTCAGAACCAAGTTTCAGGCAAATGTGCTCCCATATATATGAATAAATGCTTCAGACAAGATTTGAAGATAGGTTGTAAATTCATTTTCAAATATTTTAACACTGAGTCACGTGATCCTACTAGCACTATACCAAATAAAATGCGAACTACATGCCAAACATTCTTGTATTCAACTTGAGTCACAGAGAAAGAGATGCTTCACATCTTAAGGAGTGTGTATTCTTAAGTCAGATTAGTTCTCTTTTCCGTTGAAAAATTAAACAAAGGCTGAGAGTATCACTTAATCTCTCTGCAACACTGACATGGTAAATTAGGCATTAGCCTCTGAACCATCTTCGAGGAAACTACTTAATGTTTACTTGCTCATATTCATTTCTTTGCTCACAAAATTTGAAAGACCTCTTTCTTCAAAATCAACACTATGCAGATGACATACTAAAGGACAGAAACCGTAACAAATCTACATGCATTACTAATGCCAGCATGTTACAAACAGTAGATGTGCTTCAGAAAGAACATACATTAATAACTGAAATATATAAGGTGGTATGAAGGAAATGCAAAAAACTTTTATAGAAATACTCTTTTGAAATTAAAAAAAATCAACTCCAAGCTCTCTTCAAAAAAAAAATAAGGCATAGCTTAGCATATAGCTCAGTAGCATGGTGCCTGCCTGGCAAGCACAAGGTCCTGAGTTGGATTCCCAGGACTCCCCAGAATAAAAATAAATAAAAACAGGGCATGTAACTGTATATCCACAATGGAAGAGACAGGCAATTTGGACAATCACTACCACTAAGGACAACACAATACAAGCGTCTGCTTGAAGGAATCAGTGTGCAAACAACAAGTCCACTATGAGGCCATGATGCAATTGGAGACAGAAGCCCAGGCAGATGAGCTTTGTATTTGGGCCCTTCCCCCTGTAGACATTTGTTGATTCCGGAGGCAGTTGATGGTCTTTGGCAGGAATGAAAACTGAAATGTACAGCTGTGCAGCTGGTGGCAGGGACCCTTGGTGAACCTTCCCCATCCGGGGTACCAAAATGATATCGTATTAGTATGATTCTTCTAGTACAAAGAATCTAACTCCAAAATGAATCTTAGACCAGGAATGTCAAACAACCTATCAAACAAAAATTCATTTAACACATTAAAAGTATAGATAAATAGCATATAGAAAATATGGAGAAATAGTTTCACTGACAAATTTCATCCCAAGAAAGATGTTCATCTTTTAACATCTTATCACAGTCACTCATTGATATTAAATTGCTGTTATTTGTACTGAACACTATAAACACCTTCAAATTTAGCAAAAATAGGGACAAGACTCAAAATAACCAGTGTTTCTATAATTATCAAATTACCACTTGATAAAACTGAAACACTATAAACTTCAAATTTTTAAAACTTTATTGCTTTAAAAACTAATCTATGATCATGCTTCACTATCTTTACTAGATTTAAATATCTAAGCATACCACGGTAGTGACCTAAATGAAACATTGTTCACTTCCTAATATTCAGTTCTATATTTAGTATCTAGCCTCCAGTTATAATACTTTGAATAAACTCATATAAGCTTACTGAGGAATTCTGGAAATGAGACCTTCTACCTCCAACTCTGGAAGGGTTCCCAGATAAAGCACCAACTGCTAAAGGATTCTAGGTCTGGATCTAACCTTTAACTCAAATGCTTCCTGCTCTGGAAAGGAGAGGAGTGACTGAAAGACTGAGGAGGGGCAACATCTACATTCACAAGCGTATGAGCACCCCAGAAGAATCCCTCAGAACACTAAAAGTAAAGGGGGAAGCAGCTACTCTGTCTCCTTAAGCCACACTACTAAGCCTACCTCCCTGGTGCCCTAACAACTCTCTTTTAATAACCCAAGTAAGAAAATGAGGGTTGAGGGCTATAACTTACAAAATTCCTCAAAAACAGAAAGAATGAGTTTATGTGTGGTTTTTCATGGGATTAGAACAAATTAATAACTGCTGTAAACTTTTTCCTGCTTTTAGTGGCTTCTTTGAAGAGCAAATATGGTAAGGAATATGAAAAGGCTTTTAAGTGAATATGTACCAAATAAACAAGCTGTGATTTACCGTGAGACCTAAACATCAAGGTCCTTGGATAGGATTCTGGTGTTCTCTATCTTGGATACCTTTAAATTGAGAATAATTAACAGTTTTAAGAGTTTAGTAGTGTCTGTAATTCCAGCACTTGGGAGGCTGAGGCAGGAGAATCACCATAAATTCGAGGCAGACATGGGTAACATAGTGAGTCCAGGACAGTCTGCCAGTCTGAACTACATAGTTAGACCTTGTCTCAAAAGAAAAAACAACAATTAAAAAAAAAAAAGAAGAAGAAAGTTTAGTGCTGGAGAGATAGCTCAGTGGAATAAGTGCTTGCCTGGTAAACACAAGGTCTTCATGAGTTCGATCCCTAGTATCAACACACACACAAAAAAAAAAAAAGAAGAAGAAAAAGAAGAAAGCTTAGCAGTGTGAGCTATGGTAAATAGTTTCTAACAAAAAAAATTTTTTTTTAATTTTTACTTTTTATTTGTGTGTGTGTGTGTGTGTGTGTAACTGGGGATTGAACTCAGGCCCTTGAGCTTGCCAGGCAAGCACTTATTCTACTGAGCTATCTCCCCAGCCCCTCTAACAAAAAAAGTAATAGCCACGATTCACAAGTTTACTCTGTATCCCAAACCCCTCTGGACAGGCCCTTGCCATGGGGACACTTACGCAGCTCTGCCTTCCACATCTAGCTTGCCTGGGTTGACTCCTTTCTTAGCAAGGATGGAGGACACTTTTTCCACATCCCCTCTTTCTGCAGCTTTCATCAATCGGTCATCATATTTATTCCAATCTGCCACATGCTACAAAAGGAAAAGGGCATACTGTGTTAGTGAGCTTTTCTAGAGAAACGGGGTAAAAAAAAAAAAAAAAAAAGAAAAGAAAGGAAAGGAAAGCACTATACAGTGCGTCATTCATTTGCCAGCTGCATTCCAAGTGATCTCCCTGCTGTACTACATTCACCAGAACAGCAGTTATGCAACCTTCCCTCAGCACAAGATCTTTTGATCTTCAGGGCGAAGGAAAGAATTAAAAATTGCTGAACACCCACCTTGAGCCAAGCAAGAATGACTCAAACAACCTCAGGGTATTAAAATTATCTTCTCCACTTAACAATGAAAAAGTCAAGGCCCTGGGGGACATTACATGACTTGCATAGCCAAGCTCAACCTTCACTTCCATGATCCTACAGTCGGTCCCCAACAGTGTGCTTTTCCTAATAAGTGCTTGCCTGGCAAGCGCAAGGGCTTGAGTTCAATCCCTGGTTGGGGGGGGGGGGGGAGGGTGTGGGGAATAAAGAATGCAATCCTAT
>PVKN010001812.1:0-32806 GCA_004027915.1 Capromys pilorides | reverse complement strand
TAATAGAGAAAGCAATTCATTACGCTTTCATATTACGATAAAAAGAAACTTTAACATAGAAAAAAAATTAAGAAGACAATGAAATGTTAATTTCTTAAAATCCTAAAATAGAGCTGGAGAGATAGCTCAGTAGTATAAGCTCCTGCCTGGCAAGTACAAGGTCCTGAGTTCGACTCCTGGTACCAAAAAAAAAAATCCTAAAATAAGAACATAGATGAATTTCATTTACATACAAATTTGAGCACAAATTCTGCTTTTATAAAAGAGACTCAATTTTAACAAAAACTGCACGTCTTTTTTAAACAGAAGAATGCATCACACAAATATGTACTTTAATTAAATCAAGGTTATCTTTAGCATTGCTTGGAAAAATATATTCAAGCCATTGTGAAGCCAGCAACTTGAATCACTTCTTCCTAACTTGAAAAGTTCAACACAGGTATTTACTGGCTCAGAATCTAAACTATATCCTAGGTATCGTTTTTCTTCAGCATTAGAACAAAACAGCTACTGCCTCTGGCTGGAGGAGTGGTAGTGGATGGAATTAGATGTAAGAGACACTGTACTTGGAAATACCTAAAGGATTAGATCATGTTTAGCACACAAATACTTGACCTAAATTGATTAGTTTATTCCAACAAGACAGACCTTATTTCCAAGTAAACTTGCAGGAGGAGAAAAGAGGTATTTAAATCATTAAAAATTCAGAAAAATCCAACAGCCTTTTTAAAAAGATAAATGAGATTAAAGACTCCTATTACCAAGTGATTTTCAGTTCTACTTCATCAAACACCACTTTTTGTTGTGGTCCAATGTCAGCTAACTGCTCAATTATTAACATTCTGCCCTGTGTTTTTTAAACCCAGAAAAACAACAGTAACTCTTGTTTTTCTAGCACAACAGCAAGTCAGGAAGAAAATAACTGCAAAAAAAAAACAATGAAACAGTACACTTTTAAACAACACAGTTCAGAAAGCCTACCCCAAAATCTTCAGTTACCCTGGCTACTAGGTTACCTACTCGGTTCCTGGGAGCACAAGACAACCAACAGTTCATCATAGGCAGGCTTTCGTTTCTCGCTCCTAATAGCAACGACTTCGTATTACGTTACAAATCTCTGCAGCAGCTCACAAAGCAAGCCCTCAGACGAACTCCTCAGGAGAGACTCGGTCCCTCACATGCTGTGCTACACTTAGCTGGGATCCCTAGTGATATTTCCTCTTCTTCGGGATCTTTCTCCGCCTTCATCACACCTGGGTAGTATTTTCCTTGGCTATGCAGAGCTTGAGGGCAGCCCCCATCAGGTACCGTCAGGTAACTCCTCCTATTTTTTATTCTTCAAAAGCTGTCTCTCAACAGCTGTCCCTTTCAGGGACCAGGCTGGAAAACACGAGTAGTGCTCTGCATCCTGCTGCCTGGGCAGTGAGCACAGCCGCTGCTGCACGATAAAACTGGCCAGGTCCGGGCTGCGTGTAAACATTGTGGTGCTGCCCTGCTCCTATTGGTGGGCTCTGTCTTAGATTCCATAGGACCTGACAGCTGACTAATAGGAAGCAGCAGCTAAGAATATATCGCAAAGGCATGCTTCTCCTCTGAGTAATAGTTTCAGGTCTACTAGGGAGAACTCAAACATGCTGTAAAATATGCTTGTGATATCAGAACAATTCGTGTGACACAAGGACAACACTGGTTTTTTGTTTGTTTGCTTTGGGTTTTTGTCTTTTTGAGACAGGGTCTCACTATGCAGTTCAGGCTGGCCTTGAACTCACTTTTGTAGCCCAGGCTGGTCTCAAACTCGCACTGATCCTCCTGCCTCAGCCTCCCAAGTACTGGGATTACAGGCGAGCGCCACCACGCCCGACAAGGACAACACTGTTAAAAGACAAATTTGATTATTCTGCAAAACAGTGTTTAAAACCAGTTTCAGTCTTAGGATCATCTATCATAAAGTTATAATAGCATTAAAGAACAAAATTTAAAATTCTATTTAGGCTGAGTGTGGTGATGTATGTCTGTAATCCTGGCACTTATTTGGAAAGCTGAGGCAGGGGGATTGCTGTTAAATTCAAAGCCAGCCTGGGCTATAAATTGAGTTCGAGGCCAGCCTGAACTGCATAGTGAAACCATCTCAAAAAGACAAAAGAAATCTATTTAAAGCAAACGTGTGTCACACTTTAATTTAGGGAAATGCATACACACAGTAACACTTTCAAATTTCCTCCATTTCAGTACCCCGACCAGACCAGTCTCATTCTGCGTACAACCAGGTTTCAGCTTACAACTGCTGCCAGTCTGTCTCCTTGCATGCTAAATGAGAAGAGACAGAGGCACTGCCAAGACATTAAATAGACTACATCATGATGAATACTTTTCAACAAATTTTAAATTTAACTCAGTACTCTTAATTTCCAAGTTTAGCACCCTGCCTGTTATAACAAGTAAATATTTTATCAGTGGAAAGTCAAATTATCTGGATTTAGTGAATAAAAAACAAACTGATTAAACATGAAAGGAGGAAAATACGCATTAAATACTGAACTAGACATAAACGAAAGTCCCTTTGGGGACAAAGCACGTAACTTCTCCACATTCTTTATGACATCCATACTCGTACCAACATTCCTCACATGGCCGAGGGTGGAGCATCCGCCAAGTTCAGGGTGTTATGTTTTCTGTTAAACCATTTCTACCTACCATGCTAGCATGAGAATAATTTACGCTTCCTCCAAAAGTACACATTCAGGAACAGTGTTCTATGGGAATGCAAAACATTCCAATACAAGTGTTTATCAGAAGGTGGTAACTGTCATAATTACATACAGATTATGCTGCCTGTTAAAAATTTCATTATGAATTCAATAAGAGATGTATTTCTTACTATTTCAATTTAAAACATGAGGCCTATTCTAATTAGAAAATATGTAAGGTCACACACCATAACGCATTATTTTTAAAACAATAATTTTTTTCCCCAAAGCACATTATCGCAGAGGATTCTTGGGGCTGCACCCAGAGACTCCACCCAGACTCCATTCTACTCATTCACTCCCCTTTGAAGGAAACCTGGGGTAACCTAGGCCTGTCCTTTGTTTAACAAAGCAAGCAGACTCTATAGAAACAGGACAGAGAAGGAAATAAAAAGGTGGGGGGAGGTTTGTGCAGAGCAGCAGCAGCCATGGAGGGGCTGTCGGCACTCAGGAGCCAGACCTGCGTGCACTAGCGCTGTCCTCCACCAGCCCTGTGGCTGCTTCTGTGCCTGCTCTCACACCCACCAGCGTGGCTGTGCTCCAAGAGCCCCCAGTCAATTCCTGCCTTTGCTGCCCTCCCCTCCGCTCCCCTCCCTGTGCCTCACAAGGTTCTCCACTCGTTTTCATCTCAAGTGGCACTTCCTCAACGGAGTCTTCTCAGGCTTCTGTCTCTAAGAAGCCCTGTCCCCACTTCCTCCGCACTCTACCTGTGCCGCTGTCCTTTTTTCAAAGTGCTTACCAGTGTCTCTCGTTAGAGCCTGCATTTATCTGCTTATTAGCTCACTGCCTATCTCCCAAGTACCCATCTAACTGGAGTCTTTGTTATGTCTGTTTTGAAAAAATAAAACTGATTTTAAATCAGTAATTTGATAACCACTCAATTTATATCCACATTAAGGGCCACAATCCAAATTTATTTCATGAATCGTCTTTCTGAAATTGTTACCTACGTCAGCTGTGGAACACACATTTCCCAGTACCCACTCCACATTCAGACGACGACCCTCTTCGTGTGCACCACAGCAAGAAGCCCCTGAGCAGCTCTTACGATTTTATGATTGCGGCCGACTCCCACTACCCATGCACATCTCAAGCCTGTCTTCACTTCTTTACAAATCGCTTTCCATCCCTCAGAAAGCACTATAAACAGTGGTTACAGAAGACATTTTGGAGTCAAATAAACTTGGTCTAGATTTTGGCTCGCTGCCTACCTGCTGTGGACTTGTAAGAGAATTCATTTGTACTTCCTGAGCCTCAGGTCCCTCAGCTACAAAGCAAGGATCACAACAGAAAACCTATCTGCATTAATGCATCTGAAAGGTCTCAGCACTGTGCCTACAGATATTAAAGTCTGAATCTGGAAGGCACTGGTGATACCCCTTGTTGAAAATACTAAAATTATTTTAAAAATGAAAGAAAAGGTAAAAAAAAAAATCATTTATTTTGCCGGCCACTTCAAGACTGCTGGTCTGGTATAAATGGGTCTGTTTCCTTCAAAATGCATATAGAGAATATAGCTCAGTGGCACAAGTGCCTGCCTAGCAAGCCAAGGTCCTAAGTTAAATTCCTGCTAAGAAAAAAAAGAGTGAAATTTGGTTCTCCATGTCACAGAGTGAGCCTTTAAGAGGTGACTCATTCTCCAAGAGACTTTAAGACTTCTGACAGGACTGGGAGTTACCAGGAGAGTGGCTGTTTTAAAAACGATTCTGCCCTTCATGCTGCGCCTCTCTGTCACATGTTTACATGCCTTCTGCAATACTCTCTTGTCAGAGGTACACTAGATACTATCTATTTTGACTGTGAGCCAAAATACACTTCCTCCTTGATTAATTACCAAGTCATAGGTATTCTGCTACGGCAACAGAAAATGAGCTACCAGATGCCGTCACAAGCACCAAGGGGTGGCCTGTGCTAACCAGGACTGGTAACAAATCACAGCTGCCATCACCTCCTCCACTGGTATCGTTAATTTGTCAGAGCAGCCCTAGGAACTCAGGGAAGAGTTTTACTTACATTCACTCAGTTATTACAGAAGATTTATCGGGAATCAGAAGAAAGCCAGAGACCAAGCACAGGTGTGGCACAGTGCAGAGCCCTGCTACCATCTCCTGGAGGTCTACTCCAGGGGCCTCCCTCTCTTTGGCAACCAGGAAGCTCTCAGAACCCTGTCCTTCTGGGCTCTGTCTTGGTTTTTGTTTTGGAGACTTCATTACACAAGCATGGCTGATGACACTACTGATCACTAGCGATCGACCCATCCTCAGCAACTCTCCCCTCTCCAGAGGTTAGAGGGTTGTGTCTGCTACTAGACAAATGGAGGCAGCGAGAGAATATTATTAGAGAATCCTGTTTTGAATTCTTACCCAGTGTTTTTTTTTTTTCTTAATTAAGCTACATTTCTCTAGCCATCTGAAAAAAAAAATTGACAAAAAACTGCAAACTTCTCTTTAAATATACATATGTATATGTATATGTACATATATATATAATATATAATACATATATATTATATACATATGTATTTTAGGGAAGCGTCTACAGGGTGTTCAGGGTCTCACTACTACATTGGACTCATAGTGGCCCACCGGTTTACAGCCTCACAAGAGCTGAGATGATAGGCATGTGCCATCATGCCCAGTCTCCACTGCCATCTCAGCAGGCCCCAGGAGCAGGGCTGGCATGACAGGGCTGGCATGGCAGGCCTGGGATCCAACCCTCGGCCCTGTGTCTGCTTGTAGGCACTTTAATCCACTGAGCTATTTGGTCGGCCCTATCTCTTTAAAATTTAAACACAATAAATTTAAATGGTCTTTGTAGCCAAAAAAGGATGCCAATGCTCATGGGTCAGCTTTTCTGAAGGTCCTACCTCCTGTTTAACATGGCACCAAGGATGTAGCAGTAAGAGATTGGTGGGGGACTTGATGTCTTCATGAGGAGACACAGAAAGTAAATAACCAAGGAAAACAAGAAACTACCAGGTAAGCATGAGAAAGCTGCACAGGAACGAGGGGTTGGAGGAGGCGGGTAATGGTGCAGGACCGCTCTGGGAAGGTGGTATGACAGTGAGCAGAGACAGATGGGAACCAGCCTGGGAGGGCTTGTGGAGGGGACACCGGAGAGGAGCTGGGCACATTGGCCAGAAGCCACGCAGCGAGGACACACTCAGCAAAAGGGATTGGAGGATATCACGGTACGGGGGAAGGCAGGAACTACTAGACCTAAACCACGGGCTTTCTCAGTTTTACCATAAATATTTTTCAAAAGGGACTCAAGGATTGAGATAACTGCCCTTCACAAAGTTCTTTGGGCCACTTTAGAATGAAATCTAAAAAGAATACATCCTGACATACTTTTTTTTTTTCATTTCTAAGAACGGATATTGAGCAATACCAGCTGAATCTTAACTTGTCTTGAAATGTTTACAAGACTGAGACAGTTATTTTAGTCCACCAGACATAATAATCAACCTCACCCACTTCAGACCTAGAAATCCAAGCAAACTTTACAACTACGCTAAAAATTCCATCATAAAAAATAGCATTTCAAAAACAATCAAAATTACATTTTCAAGATAAGGGTATTTGGAAATAAAAATATAAATGTAACTAAATAAAATCTCCTATGGAAAAATATATGTATATCCTAAATAAAACATATGTATCCATGAATCCTCCCAGAATATCTAAACGAAACGAAGTACACAGGCTCCAACAGTAACCTCCAATTACCAACAACCCCGTTACTAAATCCAAGATGGCCTCTACCACAGCTGAAAACTTAGCAAGCAGCACACAGCAAAGCTCACAAAGCATGAACATTCCTTAAAGATTAGGCTGCACAAATAGCTGCTCCACAGTTCACTGGACTGATGTTAGAGATATTTCCTCCATTTTATTTAGTGCAAAGGGTACTCATTTTCCCTATTACGTAACAACAAATTAGCTTATGTAACAGAAAAGGACAGTTAACATAAATGAGGAAAACCAGAACTGCAGATCCAGCTTCTCTCTCCCTGAGCCTGCACTATCTCCGTGTATTTCCTCATCCTTGTTGAAATGAATGATACCCCACACAGCTCTACTAGCCTTCCCCTGTATTATCTGACAGTATACAGTTACGTCTAAATGAAAGAAAACGCAAGATTATATTCTACTTATCATTTTTCTGACCAAAGCAGAAACAGAGTTTATTCTTGCTTCACTGGAGTTCTCTATGTTAAAATCTCAAAGACAAGGCTTGGTGTGGAGGCTGAGGCAGGATGATTGCTGCAAGTTTGAAGCCAGCCTTGGCTACAAAATCAGTTCAAGGTCAGCCTGAACTGCATAGTGAAACCCTGTCTCAAAAAGACTTAAAAAAAAAAAAAAAGTCAAAGACAAAAAGATGAGGAAGCAGAAAATTTAAATAATATAACTTTTTCAAGTCAGATTTTAGGTAGCTGTGAACCTCAAAAAATGTTCAATAACTGGAAGTAGGAAGACTGAGACAGCACTGCTATGCCAAGATATCTTAACCACCCAACTTGATTCTATTCTAGACTGCTGTATAAATACCAGACTGTCTATCCCTCCTTAACACAGGTATTTGTTCCTTCTTTATAACTGTCTAGGCACTCAAAAAAGGTTATTAAAAATACAAGCCACAGTCAGATGAGGTGAAGCATGCCAATAAGCCCAGCACTCTGGCTGGCTAAAGGAGTAGCTCAAGTTCAAGACCAGCCTGGGCAACTTAGCAACTTAGCCAGACCATGTCTTGATGTTTATATATGAAGAGCTAGAGACACAGCAAAGTGCAAAGACTCTAGGTTCACACTTCAGTACCTGTTCCCCTCCTGTCCCACACACGAACACATACACACATTGGAAGTTTTCTCCTAAATTTTAAAAAATATTTCACTGTTCCTCAAAAGTCACATTAAATTCCAAAGTAAATATATTCATAAATCTTAAATAGGACAAATTATAATGCATGTCAGTAAGAATGAAGCTCTCAGGTTGGTTAAGTAGTATTGTATTTAATATCTCCTTTAAATTTAGAAAAATTTTAAATTTTGTGAATTTTAAAATTTCCAAATTTGTAATTTGGAAAAAATTAACTATACTTTATATTTTTAGAAAAATATACTCAAGGGCTGGCCAAATAAATCAGCAGAATAAAGTACCTACAAGCAGGCCCAGGGGCCAGGGGTTCAATCCCCGAGCCTGCCAAGCTGGCCCTGTCCCCAGGGCACGCTGAGATGACAATTGAGACTGGGCGTGGTGGTGCCCACCTGTAATCCCAGTTCTTGAGAGGCTGTAAACAGGCTGATCACTATGAGTCTGATCTAGTAGTGAGACCCTGGAGACCCTTCCCTAAAATAAAAAAAGAAGAAAAATATACTCAAATTAGAGTTTTTGAAATGCCCTTGTGTTATGAATAAAAAGATCTTAATATAAAGGTAAAAAGCAAAGAAGGTCTACTACAGCAGCCACACAAGTGACACCTAGAGACTGGCAGAAGTCATGCGGGAGAGCCAAGTGCTAACTGCTGGCCTAGCAAACAAGATAACTGCTACTAAATTGAAATCCACAACTGTTTGAATCCAGTGTCCAGACTCTCTCCACTAAATAAAACTGCCATTTATTTTTTGGCATGAGAATATATACATCTTATAGTCAAATGAGCAACCAAATGGAGGAAAATAGTTTATATTTTTCTTAATCCATTATCTATGAACAATGGATCGGGTAGGTACAACACACTTTTACTCTCTTAGAAGAAAAGTTAAAAGAGTATGCTAAAATCTGTCATTGTGAGAGTACTAAGACGGCAAAGCTTTATAAAAACGGCTTTCTCTTCTTCCAAAGATATGCGAATGTTTGTTTAAAACCTTCATGTGTGTTCTATTCATGAAAACTGACCTGAGTTGTGCTCTCAAAGAAAATCTGAATGCCTGTGTAATCAAACTTGTTGGTTATTTTTACTCATCTAACAGAATCTCTGGCTTCAAACAATGAAGTATTGTCACTGCAAAGCCTAATGTGAATGGAAACACTAGATGAGTAAACCGTAGCAGAGCAAACCCCACAGCGCCCTCCCTGTGTCCTGCAGAGGTTGGCACGCCCGGCATAAGGCTGGGCAAGCCTGCGGCTTAGCAGACTACGGAGTCTCTGCTGTCACTACTCATCTCTGTCATTGTAGGATGAAAACAGCCACAGAAAACATGCAATGAATATACACAGCTATGCTCTACTAATGCTTTAGGTATAAATACTGGCAGCAGGCTGTAGCTTACCCACTGATTTCAATTATTCTGTGAATTATCTCCAGTCAAACAGAGGCAGTTTATAGCACTAGTCAAGTTAATCAGTGTAGTTCGTCAACATAAGACCTATCAAAAAGTACTCTATATTCATACTCTCCTGTCTGGAAACTAGCACTGTGCATGTAGTGTGATCAAGTTTTTAAAATATACTACATTAAATGACACACTGTCATTAGTTTCCCCTATTCCCTGCTTCTAACACCTTTATCCTACTGCTCTTACCACTCTTAGAAGTGGTCTTAGAAGCAGTCCTGGGTAGCTCGGTGGCATAAGCATCTGCCTGGCAAGCACAAGGACCCCAGTTCAATCCCCGGTACCACATGCTGTGCCAGCCCTAGAACAAAGGGTTTGCCATGTCAGCCCTGAAACCAGATGTAGTGTGGACGCCTGTAATCCCAGCGCTAGGGAGGCTGAGACAGAACGATCACTATGAGTGTGAACTACACAGTGAGACTCTGTACCAAATAAATAAACAAAAAAGAAAACACCAACTGAGCTGAAGATATAGCTCAGTGGCATAATACCTATACTTGTATGGCAAGCACAAGATCCTGAGTTCGACTTCTGGTAACCCTGAAAGAAAAAAAATCAAGTGGTGCTACCTAGTACAATTCAACAAAAAGGCATATTGGTGAAACTATTAATGTGTTCTCATGCACCTTATTCTCCACATCTGTCACCAGGCAATTTCTGGCTCTTCCCTAAAGTTAAAATGATCATAAACGTAAACACTTTGAACCAGTTTAGGACATCAAAGCAGTCGTAACAGTGCAACTAAAGACCATCATGTAAAAGGACTTCTACAACTGCTCTAGAGTACAGGAATGATAGGATAAGCATGCTGGAAGCAAGTAGGTATATCCTGAGGGGGATTAAGGCAATGTGTCTTTTACTATAACATTTTTAAAAATTTAAACATTCATTGTATTTGTTGATCAAACCTCACGAATGTGAAGGTTAAATTTTGTTGCTTAAACAACTTGGGACCATTGCTGAGCCAATGTGTTTGGCCAAATATGAGCTTATGTTACTAGGAAGGTATTTTGTAGATGTGATTAATATTTAAAGTCAGTGGCATGAAGTAAAGGAACTCACTCTCTGTAATGTAGAAGACCTTAAGAGCAAATGTGAGAATGCCCAGGGAAGAAGCAGTCGTGCCCTAAGACTAGCATAGAAATCTTGAGTCCCCGGCTTGCTCTGCACAGCTCAGATTTCTTATCCCCTTAAGTTACACAAGCCAAGTCCTTAAAATAAATCTATCTCTATATTCGTTTATATGGTATTTATATATGTGCACATATATACAGAAACATATCCTTTAGTTCTATTTCCCTGGAGAACACTAATTGATATATACTAATTGATATATACTATACTATATAGTATATTCACATATACTATATACTAATTGATATATACTATATATACTATAGTATATACATGTATATATATACATATATATATATATATGTATATATATATGCTGTATAAACTATATTAACCAAATACCCTTACATTTTAAAAAGGTTATACCCTATTTTGTCACACTTCTACTTATGGGAGGAATAGACATCTCTAAGTTATTGATTTGGGACTCACCCACATGGCAGATTTGGCTAATACACGGCACCAGGCGTGCCAAACACTGTACGTAAGCAAAAGCACCAAGCACCAGTCTGAGCTTGGGTCTGCCTTCCTGCTTTAGTCCTTTGCTAAGCAAAAGGCACATCTCACATAAGCGCCGCCCCTTCTGCCAAAGTAGTCCCCAGTGAGAAAAGGTCCAGAGCAGAACCAACATCTGGAACAGCAATGGAGTTCATACACGGTCTATACATCAAGTCAGGAGAAAATAAGAGGTTTTCATAACAGCTTAATACTGCAGAAATCACTATCAGAAATGGGCTGCTATTTTAACAATAACCTCCACCAAAAAATGTTACCAGGAAGGTATTTTGTAGACCTGATTAACATTGAAATGCTGTCAGCTGTGGAGGTAGGTGGCAGATAGCAAGGAAACTGTTTTTAGAGATTGGAAAAATGGCAAACCACATAATGCAATGGTAAATAAAACTTCCATATATAAAAGTTTGGATAACTTGGGGAAAGTGCAAAATAAAAGCTATGCTTTGGTTGTAATTAAACTTGATAAAGTAGTATTAGAAAGATGAACTCAGAAACAAGACCTATTTTGTAAGTAAGGATTAACAGGAAAAAAAGACCTCTGAAAATCATGGGCTTGCAAGGGAGAAATCTGTAGCTATTTCCCACCTCAACAAGCAGAGAAGTGCTTTCAAAGGCCAAGCAAAACAAACTCAAGGCTAAATCAGAAGCAGAGCCAGCACACTAAGACTTCCGACCTGATGCTGTCCCTAGGAAACATACTCAGTGGACCACAGTAGCGCAAAGCGGAGAGACCAAGCATGTAGTCTAGAGAAGCCACGCATGTGCGTGTCTGGAGGAAAATGCACATCTTAAAGACTTGAGCACTGCGCTACCGACAAACAGATTTGGCAGAAATCAAACAGATACAAAGAAAAGCAGCAACAACAGAACACCAACACGGTCACTCCCCAGCCTGAGTTAGGGAACCTTTGCTCCTTCCGATCACCTTCAGGACTCGAGTCTCCTACAGGCAAGAAGTAGGCTGAGAAAGCTGCTGAGCCTTTACTTCAGGCCTCAGCCGGGAAGTCCATGTCCCTATGAAGGAGACAGCTCACACAGTTCACCAACTGGGGAGATGAGCAAGGACACCCCCTGGTGCCCAGAAAGGAGAACTCATTTCCTTTTTACCCAACAAGAATCTGGAGCTCCCAGGGTCAGGTGACTGACTGCCACCAGCCGGCCTCCTTTCTTCCCCTTTCCTAACAGCAATGTGTGCTGCACTCATCCCAGTCCAGTGACCGCCACTGTGTGTTCCCGGAATGGGAGCAAAGAAGTTAACTGGTCTCTTAGCTCCGGGATCTCTGTATCAAGGATGTGTCTGACATATAGAAATTTTAATGAGGCTTAGATTTCAAAACCAATGTGACTTAAGGAAATTCTTGAAGTATTTTCCTTGACAAAGGAATATATTTTGAATGTAAGAAGGAAAAAAATTATTTTTTGTGATGAAGAGGACAGACTGCAAATTATATTATCATCCATATTTACCACTCCATCCTTGGAAGAGACGAGGTACAAGGCTTCCCAGAGCCTCACAAGTTGTATTTTCCTTGGAGAGTACTTGTTCTGGTGCCTCACAGACTCTGGAGTCGGGAAGCACCGCCCACCTAAGAGAGGCCCTCATTCTACCCACTGTCATGCAAATGGACTTTATCAGAATTGCTTACAGATGAAGATGACTGAATGTCAACACTTACTAAAATTGCAGTCTTTCTACCTCCCTCTAGTGGCTGAGAGATGCTACCTTTTTCACTTCAAGTTTAGAAAATGAAAATCAGACAACCCAGAGAAGCAGCAATTTTTCATTAAAGCATCTTTACAGAACCTACTTACATGTAAAACTGGTCCATACAGTGTACACTAAGCAATCTTTTTAGTGAATTTCTATTGTCTATGAAAGAACTGGCGTCACAGATACCTGGGCTGAGTTCACAGCTTGGCCTGATTTCATCAATTTCGACATCTATAAAATGAAGCTAATACTACCTTATAAGAATTGCAGTAAATATATTTGTATTTTAGCCATGCTCCAAAGAACCAACACACACAATGCAAAATAAGTGGCAGTTAAGTATTACTACTATCATTACCACCTCCACAGGACTCTTAATTAGGATCAGAGCAACAATTACTAAACAGCGGCTGAGTTAAAATAGATGTCTTTGGGGGTGGGGCCATGCTATGTGGTCCAGGCTGGCACCGCAGAGGACTCCTCCCGCCTCAGCCTCCAGAGTGCTAGAATTACATGTGTGTGCCAGCTTGCTCAGCAAAATGAACTTCTTAAGTGCAAATGTACTCTACTCACATTCTTTTAGTTCTTACTACTCTTGGGAAGAAACTCCTTAGCATGGACTCCCAAGATTCTCTAGAGTCTGGCCCTCTTGTTTTCTGTGGTATAATCCCGAAGTTGGACACTCTCCCTCAAAGCCCTCCAACCTTTTTTTTATTATTAATATTACTTTTAATAAGAAATAACATTGAGATAACTTCAAAACATGTTAGCCACAATAACTGATACAATGCATACTGTTATCTTCATAGTAGTTGTTCAGAGTACAAGATGCAGACATGATAACTTTTCTAAACACTATTACCAGCCGGGTGTGGTGGCGCACACCTGTAATCCCAGCACTTGGGAGGCTGAGGCAGGAGGATCGATATGAGTTTGAGACCAGCCTGGGCTACAAAAGTAAGCTCAAGTTCAGCCTGAACTGCATAGCGAGACCCTGTCTCAAAAAGACAAAAATAAATAAATAAATACAAACACTATAACCAACCTCTTTTTATAAGTGCAATTTTTCAAAAATACCACATTCCCTCACAGGGCATCTGGGAACAGTGCCCCACCCCACTCCATGCTGCTTGATCCTAACACATTTTTAGATCTCTGCTCATAATTTTTAAAGAAACACCCTCCGACTACCCAGGCTAAGTCCTATCTCCCTAGCCTGTCTCCAAGTTCCTCAAGAGCCAGGAGCACTAAATTAGCTTACAGCCCTGTTCCCAGAACCTAGCCACTCAGCACCACACAAGAGGCATTTCCAGGGGCCGGCGAGATGGTTCAGTGGTCTAGAGCGCCTGCTTGGGAGGGCTCGGGCAACTGCGGGGACTGCGGTTCGATCCCCGGCACCACATGCTGCGCCAGTGCCACCACCAGGGCAGGCTGAGCCAGCCACAAAATGAATAAATAAACAAACAAACACAACAAGCAAACAAATAAATAAATAAATAAAAATTAAAAAAAAAAAAAGAGGCATTTCCATATGCATTAGTGGTTGAATAAACTGAAATGAACACACACTAAGATCCAAAAACTCAGTTGTCAGATCTAACAACCCTGACTGCTATCCAGAAAAGGTGGCCAGATAAGTGTAAACAATATTCTAAATATTACATCTTTCATTCCTTCTAAGACTAGCTGGCATTACAAAGGGTGATGAAATAATGGGTAGAAAGGCATGGCAAAGAATTTAAAAAGTAATGAACAGGAAAAAAAAAAAAAGTAATGAACAGAAATATCCTTCTATACACTCACAGAAAAAAAAAGAAGCATCTTTAAGAGCACAGGAACCTATATATACAATGATAAGTCTTCAACAGCTCAAATTCAAATTTTAATAAATCTAGTATACATGGTTTACCTCTTATAACAAACACTCAACTAAAAATTCATCTGAAAACTGAGTGTTTCATGATTGTATTCGGGAGCTCATGTTTCAGGGAAATCTTAAGTGAATGAGGTAGCAAAGCTAACCTTCCCCAGCTAAAGATCTCTTGATTTTCTTGAGAAGCAGACTACACTATTTTAAACTGAGGCATCCCTACAACTGCCTCACAGTGTGTGACCCTTTTACGGATTAAATTTTCTATAGTAAGCACTCCCAAGGATATAGTTACTTGGCCCCAAGTAACTCTCTCCTCTGCTCACATTAAGCCAGAAAACAAAGGAGCACTGGAAAACCCAAGCAAAAGAGTTACACGGTTCAGGATATCTCTCTCACACTAAAATCTTTTGACAGAATATTTGATAAAATTGTATGAAAGATACTTAGCAAACTCTACAACTCCAAAATAGCAATTATATTTTCCTCACAAGCTGCAGCATGATGCATAAAAAATCTAAAAATTAATTTCTTTCTTTTTATGTTAAAAAGAAATTTACAGACTTGTGGGAGTGTGGTACTAGTAATTGAACCCTCGGGCATTCTACCACTGAGCTGTATCTAAAACCCATTTTAATCTTTAGTTTAAGATAGTCTTGCTAAACTGCTCAGGCTGGCCTGGAATTTGCAGTCTTCCTGCCCCAGCCTTCTAAACTGCTGAAATTACAGGCATGTGTCATTATGCCCAGGTGAGAACTTTGACTGAAAATACAGTTCATCCAAGGGCAGTGGCAAATGCCTATAATCCCAGCACTTCAGAAGCCAGGGCACGAGGATCAATATTAGTTCCAGGCCAGTCTCAGCTACCAAGACCCAATCTCAAAACAAACATACAAACACAAAAATACAGCTCAAGTTTATAACAGAATCAGACAGTCCTTAAGCTACAGTAAGTATTTAGTAATGTTATGTACCCTCTCCCAAGGAGAATATAAATCAGTCTTACCAATTTTGCACAGTGGGGGCAATACTGGGTACTGATCTTAAGCCCTGCACCCTGAGCTACGCCCTTGGCCTTATCTTATTATTTTTTAATTTGTGACAGACTCCCACTAAGTCACTCAGGCTAAACTTGAGCTTGTAATCCTCCTGCCTCAGCTTCCCACAATGCTAGCATTATAGCCATGTACTACCACACCTAACTAATTGTAGCACTCTTTCCTCTGACCTCAGGTATCTGAAGATAAAAGCAACAGTCAGCAATGTAAGAAAGGCATAGTCCTCTTTATTGCCATAAGGAGCATCTGCTATCAACGGCTACGAAAGGAGGTAGCCAACAACTTCAGGGGTGGCCCTCTCTTTCCCCAGTCTGAAAAAGACATCTTTCAATCTTCATGACCACGGGAAGGATCTCTCATGATACATCTAATTCTCCAGTCTCTATTGAAGTAGATGGTGCATGAGTTGACTCAGTATATTTCCTAAATTGTCACCTAACCAGGAGGTAGAAAACAAGAGTGGGGACACAGCTGAAGGACCTATGGTGCACTTGAGTGAGCAGAGAAAGACATCAAGAAGGATGGTATTCAGGAACTCCGCTCTGAGTGGATGCAACAATGCAAAGATGACGGCGCAGACATCAGTCAAAAGTGAGACTGCTGCATACATCTGAATCTTGGCATCATTTCCCATTGCTTTGGTTCTCACCGTACCAAGTGAGCTTCTGATAAACTTGCTTCCCAATTGAGAGACTCCACGGAAGTGTCTGGTCCACGACTCAGCTATTTAGTTCTCCTTACAGATTAATAAGGGGGCGCTTACTACATCTGAGAGCCTCTAGTGTAACTCTGCACCTCAAACCCAATCAAGACTGAGTTTCTGCTTGAGCAAGACTAAGGGACTTTATCAAGGTGACAAAAGGACTTGACCTGGAAATTGTATAAGATCTGAGGAACATGAGGGAAAGTGTGAAAAGCTGTACGAGGCACTGATTTCTCATCAGCTTAAAAGCACATTCTGTGCTGTCCTTTTTCATAATGGATCTAAATCTGTCCAAAATTTAATCTTAAAAGGGCCAGCCTGATAGTTCAGTGGACTAAAGAGCTGCTTAGGCAGAATGCAGAGGCTCGGGTTCGATCCCCTGTGTACCATGCCAGTGTGGACCCCAGGGACGCAATGAAACAGATTGAGACTGGGCGCAGTGGTGCCCGCCTATAATCCCAGAACATGGGAGGCTGGAAATGGAATGAGTCTGATCTCACTAGTGAGACCCTTCAGACCCTGTCCTGAATACAGAAAAAAATTTTTAAAAAATAGATCTTAAAAATACATATTCACTAAATAGTTTCTCCAATTATTTTCATTTCACTTGGCTTTAATTTCTGCTTGCACTAGAAAAACAACTGTGGAACCCAACAGGCGACAAAACTACAATTTTAGAGTGTTTATAATATAAACACTGAAAAATAATGGAAGGAAATGAGGTGTGACATTAGAGAAGACTTTTTCATATTTTCTGTTTTCTTTAAGAAATGCTGCTCTGATCAAGTTTTTTATTTGCAAGGAACAAGTAACCTCCGGGTCCCTGTGGCATAATGACAAAGAGCCACAGGGAAATCTCAGAGAACAAACCCTGGGAAGCACCACCCTCAGACCTAACCTGAGGCCAGAAGCAGGCCCAGATCATCGAGGGAGCAGCCACGGAGCTCAGGGTGCGGTTTCTCAGTCCTCACCTCCTGCTGCCAGCCATGTCCTTTTGCTCCATCTCCAACTCAAACATTCTTCATCTCAAGTACAAGGTTGTGACCGAGACACTAAAAACAATGCGCAGTTTTATCTTGTGGATTGTATGTTTTTGAGATTAATGAAGTGGACATAAAAATACAAACATTTTATATAGACGGGTATTATGTATAACTTTTAAAAGGTCTAGCAGAACAAAAAAGAGAATACAACAGAAGTCTCCACTCCTCCTCGCATCTTTTTCCCGAGTAGATCATAAAAGAATTTTTAAAAGCATAATATCCTGAAGTTTTTCCTTTATTTTATCAATTATTATATAACTTTAAAATGCACATATCAAAATCAAAATACATGACTGTGAACTCACTTGGCCTCGTATCACATAGAAATATGAATCATTTTAAACCTGGTTCTATTTTAAATATTTTTCTAAACCTTGCTAATATAAATTAGTGAAATAACTCAACTTTATAGAAATATTTTAATTTCTCTTACAGATTTAATCTGTTCTGCTCAGGTGGAGGTCACCAAAGTGGGGAAAAAAAAAAAAAAAACTTCTGAAAGGCAAAAATCACTGGATAAACATGTCAGTGACATTTATGATATTAATTATCAGATACCTTCGAGTGCCCCGAGAACTTCTGTACTGTGATCAGTCATGTCAGTTTTCAAATCTAACTTGAGAAATTTTCTTCAAAGAAGCCCTAAGATGAATAGAGAAGCTACTCCATAGAAAGCAGGCCTGTATGGGAGGCATCTTCTCAGTCCTGGTCTCACTCATGACACTTCACAGAGCAGCTCTGGGTAGCACAGAAACCATCTGCATCCAAATGCCTGCAACAGGTGTTTATAAAAAGCGCAGACTCACTGACACCAGCTGTAAACCTTCCAGATCCAAACCTAAAAGGGTGGTTGGTCTAGGACCATAAGATATTTTCTAAAGAAATACAAGTTTCTATGATTAGAAAAAGTAATGATTTTTTAAAAGGGAATATTAAATATGTTAGTTTTACTATTTTGGTTATTTCAAGTACTTTGAATTGATATGGTAACTTAATGTTGAGGATTTAAATATTAATGTTGTAATGATAGGTGTCTTTATGGGAGACACCTTAGGAGTGGGGTTTGGAAGTGCCAGATTTCCAAATTGTTTAACCAGTTCAATTTTCACGTGTTAGAAATATTTAACAACTTTTCAAAGTAATTTTGGATGTTTCACGTCATATTTGATGTCAGCCACGTACCTGAACAGGGAAAATACATTCTGAGACTCCCACAGGTTATCTAGTAGGACCAGACCCCAAGTGTGCTGCATCCTGCCTATGCATATGAATCTGTGATGAAGTTTAAGGTGTAAATTAGGCATAGTAAGAGACTAACAATAACTAATAAAATATAACAATTATAGCAACATAGTATAATCCAAGGCATATAAAAAAGTGTTCACTCGTTGTATGTTAGTGGCCTATACTCATCTTTCTTCTTCTGGCATGAATTTCTTTGCCTTTCTTCATAAGTGCGCAAATAGAAAATTCATTTTTACTTTAGATTTTAGTAATCAAGTATGCACTCTTCTCTTTTCTCACTAAGTTGAAAACCTGTTCACTTGAAGCAGGGTCTTCACAGCTGCACTTTGGTATATCTGAATTAGCAGCGTCATTACTCTTTCACTTTGGGGCCATGACTAAGCAAAATAAGGGTTACTTGAACACCAATCCTGCAACAGTCACCTCGATCGCCTCCACAGCCAACAGGCAAATCATGAGGGGTCAGTGTGCATGCACTGGACAAGGGCTCTGCACACACCAAGCAGGGCAAAGCTGATGGCCGTAGATTTCATCACGTGACTCAGAATGATGACTGATATAAAGCTATATGTTGTTTTAGTCTGGAAACTTCCCATTTAGTATCTTTTTTTAAATGTATTTTAGTACAGGGACTACAGGGTCTCATTACACAGATTGGACACATAGCAATCCTCCTGTTTTCAGCCTCCCAAGCACTGGGATTACAGGCGCACACCACCATGCCCAGTCTCCCGATTTAATAGTTCTGACCAACTGACTATGGGTAACTGAAATCACAAAAACTGAAACTACAGATGGGAAGACCACTGTATATGAAGAATAATATGCATCTGACATGAATAAGTAGTTTGTATATTATTCAATATACTTTATTTTGGTCTTAGTTATTATTTACATTAGACTACTGCAAAACTTAATTTTACTATAGTTACAGTAAAATACAGTATTTTATAATGAACAGAACAGAATACCGAAGAATTCAACATACTTTCAAGTATTTTCTGCATTTGAGAAGTTAAAGAGCTTGAAGCTCAGCATCTTCACTATTATTTTAACATGGCTGTAGTTCAGTAAATTGGGGTGATCATCCTAATTATAGTAAATAAATGATTACATTTGTGGCTTCTTGGCCGTTATTGATAGGCTGGGTCCTGAGCACAACAGTTCCCTGATTCTCAAAGTGTGGCTTACAACACTCAGGTACATGGTATGGGACTCAGGGACATTTTCTATGCATCATATCATTCTATTAAATTTCAAAGATAAGAAAAACGTTTAATAATGAGAACATCTGACATCCAGAACAAGGCAGCACGTTAAAAGCATTACTATAGTGGGCTGGTTGACTCTTTGAATGGGCAGGCGTTAGGATGCAGTCTTTGGTCTTTGAAGCCAAGTATCTTGGAAGAATCTGGTCCTTTCTGAGCAGCAGTACCCTACTTAGGAACTATCCCTATACTATGAACACACTAAAAGAGTGTGCTATTTAATCCAGAGTATTATAAATGTATTCACTGAAGAATAAGTGTTCATCTTGAGATCAAAACCTTAAATTTAATATTATATTCTAATGACTTACTTTTAAATTGGCACAGGACTTTTCTATATTTACTAATCCACTGACATATATGTACATATGTAATGTAAGGGGTATCAAATATCAGACATTAGGATCTATTGTTTGGTTGGTTGGTTGGTTGGTTGAGACAGGATCTCGCTATGCAGTTCAGGCTGGCCTTGAACTCACTGCATAGCCTAGGTTCACATCAAACTCACAATGATCCTCCCGCCTATGCCGCCCAAGTCCAGGGATTACATGTGTCTAGCACCACACCCAGCTGGATTTTTCTGAATGTCCTTCATACCTCAACCATACTAACCTTACTAATTACAGGAAACTGCAGAAACATTCATTTAAAAAAGTTACTACGTCATGATTACTCAATTATCTATTGCTGCAAAAAACAAAACACAGTGGCTAAAGTAGCTACCACTTATTGCTCATGAGTCTACAGTGCACTCGGCAGTGAAATCCCCACTAGGCTTGTGCATTCACACAGGAATGGCAAGTCACTGGCAAGCTGGCTAGGGCTGCCTGATCTCACATGGGCCTCTCATGCCGGGTCTGATGACTAGCTACTGCCACTGGGGGCAAGACAGACAACAGGCTGCAGGCTACCCAGGCTAGCATGGGCTAAAATGTACTGATCTAAACAACTTGTCACTTAAGTTGCTGAAACATTACACATAAATCACTTTCTGTGTATAAGAAATATTGTGAATCTCTGTCAAGAAGATATGCTCTGACCTTCATGGACCAATTTGTGATAACATTGGCCAGTGAAAGCCATGTATATAAGAACCAATTTAAAGACTTTCATTCTGGGTCTCTGTGCTAAAATAAAACTTTTTTCTTTAGAGAAAACAGAATGGATTAACCCTAACCCAGTGATGCACAATTGAGCAGAGCTGAGATGAGGGAGATGGGAGGAGAAAGCACAGAATGGAAAATCTGAGGAGGGACAAGCCTCAGGACCAGGCCAAAAGGTGATGCAAGAGCCTGCCTTTTTCTCTACCCGTCAGGATCTGCATTAGTCAGCAGGTAAGCGCTTGAAACAGTACCCTCATTTCCGCACCCCCAAGATGTCTTGTCTCTGGAGCCTTAGCACCTAACTCTACACATCCTCATCTCTGGGGCCCTGTAGAGAGCCACAGGGTCCAACCACACTATGTGGACTCAGTGATGTTATCAAACAGGAAATGGGATGGGGGAGGCAAGAAAGGAAGGATGGCTAGAAGCACATAATTAGGAAATTTGCCAAAAGTCTGAAATTACAAAGGTGGATGAGACTTTATGGACGTTTCCAACATGCCATCCTTTAAAAAAGTTTGCCCGTGTTTACAGTTTAGTTTATAATTTATAAACATGTATGTTCATATTTTCAATGGAAATATTTCTATTTCAATCATCTTTTCCACTAACTGATCTTTAACTCAATCTGGAAGAATGAAAAACCAAATTATACACTATGTGTTTAGGAATGCTAATTTTTTGATTGTTTTGTTTTGTTTTCTGAAATTGGGGATTAAAGCCAGAGCCTTTACACTGAGTCCCCTCCCCCCTTTTTTTTAATTTCTTATTTTGAGACAGGTTCTTACTAAACTGCCCAAGCTAATCCTGCCTCTGCCTCCCAGGGCATTGGAATTACAGGTATGTGCCAATATACATTAAAATGTGTTTTAATAAATCAATTTCATGCAAAATAACTACAAACAGCATTTCATCTTCACAGTGCAACAGAATTCCTTCTCTAACTATGGTCCTCTACAAAGAGGACCCTTAATTGTAAACAGGAACAGCCACAGGAAATTTATCTTACAGGCTAGAAAAACAACAAAAATCTACATGACAGTGTCATCACATTAAGCAAGATACTATATTTTCCTTGGAGTACACACAAGCACACCACCACACCCCAAAGTGTTCATAATGGGTCCTAAGTGTGGTTCCTTCCTGTTTCCTGACTCACCCTTTCCCATGACATGAGGAGCTTAATGGCAAGAATGCTATTAGTTCTAAGCAATTAGGAAACAAGTTTTATTTACTCAATGTGTGAATAGAAAAAGCAGTAACCCATAAAATGCATCTTACAGGACCCTCTGCAATACCATCCTTCCATTAAGGCTAAGTTACATTACTTAATGTGCCAGAGCAATAACGGGTACAAATCTCTTTCAATCTTTATCTGAAAGGCCACAGGAAAGCAACTTGACCTCTGTCTTTCCGACAGTCACTTCACACCTCTCCACAAAATCCATCCTCAAAAATTGTGCACATTTGTGAAAGCAAGACAGCAAAAAGCTATCTGTTTGGCTAGGAATGTAGGAGTTTTAGTTTATTATCTATAGATTTGGATTGATATAGTCAGTACTTAATAAAATTAAGGAACATGCACAAGATTTTCACACCTAGTTCTGCACAGCAAGTCTTTCATGCTTATTCCTAGTAATCTAATCTCAAATAAAATTAAGTTCTTAGCTTTACATAGATGTTTATTTTGTTAATGTAAATCCATTTTAGAGCTGGCGAGATGGTTCAGCGGTCTAAAGCAGCTGCTTAGGCAAGCTTAGGTAACTGCAGGGACCGCTAGGCACCACATGTTGTGCCAGCCCCAACCCCAGGGCAGGCTGAGTGAGCCATAAAAAAAAAAAATCCATTTTAATTATAAAAAGTAACATCATAAGAAGAAATGGAAAATTTGAGCACACATTCAGTTATGATCACATTTCTGTTCCTTCTATAATCAGATTATGCCTATATTTTTTAAAAAATGTATTTAGTACAGGGTCTCACTACACAGATCAGACTCATGGTGATCCTCCTGTCTTCAGTCTCCCAAATGCAGTCAGTGCGCCCTAGGGGTGGGGGCAGCTCGGCTTGTGGTACTGGGAATCCAACCTAGGCCCCTATGCTCTTTAGCCTAAGCAGGCGCTTTAGTTGGCTGAGCTATACGGTCAACCCATTCCTGTATCTCTGATTTTTCTCACTTGTAAGATTTCCATTTCTTTATAGAAATGTCCTCATAGGGTTCAAAATCATCTTACATATTAGCTTCTACTGCTATAAAACCAACAATTACAGAGGCTTAAAAATAACTGATGTTTGGCCAGGTGCAGTGGCACACGCCTGAAATCCCAGCACTCGGGAGGCTGAGGCAGGAGGATCACTGTGAGTTCGAGACCAGCCTGGGCTACAAAAGTGAGTGAGCTCAAGGCCAATCTGAATTGCATAGCAAGACCATGTCTCAAAAAGACCAAAAAAACTGATATTTGTAGGTTTACACAGAAACAAGGTGGGATCGACTCTGCTCCACTTAGGGTCTGGTCTCTCAAGATTAAAATCAAGTGTCGCTCTTGCCTGGAGAAGCATCTGTTTCTGGGCTCTTGCTAGTTGTTGACAGTGTACAGCCCCCTGCTATCGGAAGAATGAGAACCCTGCTTCCTTACTGGTCATTAGCAGGAGGCTCAGAGCTGCTTAAGGCTATCCACATGGCCCAACCACGACAGTGTCGGCAACAACAGGCCGAGGGCTCCTGGCCCTTCAGTCTCTGACGCTGTGCTTGTTAGAAGGCTGCTATGATGAGAAGAGGTGCACCTGGACAGCTGGCAGTCAAGTGGTCAGGGCCCTCACTACATCTGCACACAGCGTTTGGCACTCATCATAAACATAATCGGGGTGTTTTCTCATCATATTCAAAGTCCTGGAGATTGGGGTAGAAATCCATGGCAGGTCACTTCTAGAATTCTGCCTGCCACACCTATGAAGAAAAAATCAGAGAAAAACATTTCTCACTGTGGGCTGCAGTCAAAAAGTTTAAAGGAGAGATAGCTCTGTGGCACAAGTGTCTGCCTGGCAAGTGCAAGGTCGTGAGTTCAAACCCTGGTCCTGCCAAAAAAAAAAAAAAAAAAGTTTATAAAGGTCATCCATCCATCCAATTCTAAAATTCTAAACAACTAATAAACATGTTAAAGAAGTAAAATGTTTGGGGTCTGGGATAAAGCTCAGTGGTATAAGCACCTGCCTAGCAAGTACAAGGTCGAAAGTTAGATTCCTGGTACCAAAATAAAAAAGAAATAAAATGTAAAGTTATCTTAAAAACTGGAAAGCGCAAAGTTACATTAATTTAAAGCTAATTAAAATAAAAAAGGTTCTGAAGCTTCTTTTTCTACTTTTAAAAAATGGAAACTTGCAATCTTTTGGGGGGTCTAATTTCTTTTTTTTTTTTAACATTCTCAAATTCCTTTTTAATTTCAAGTATTATAAGGAAAATGAGAAAAAAGCAAAACATAACTTCAGTGCATTTCAAACAGAATGTCCCGGGGCCAGGGAGACAGCTCAGTGGCCTAAACACCTAACTGACATGAACAAGGTCCCGAGTTCAATCCCCAGCACCACAAAAAGAAACAAAGAAACAGAATGTCCCTCCAGTCAATTAAAAATCCAAGAAAAAAATAGCTTCAATTCTATTTTTCCTTCAAAAATGTATGTCACTGTACAAGATACACTAAACATCAGAAATCATATGCCATTTATCCACCTAGCTAATCTGACAAAGATTAAAATATCTGAAAGAAAAAAGTAAAAAAATATCTTGTAACTAAAAAGCTACTGCATTTTATATGATTTAATGTCCTACAGTGTTTGCTGTTACAATAAATTTCTTTTAAATATTAAAAATAATAGTATTTATATTTGAGAGAATAAAGGGTTTTTTGTTTTGTTTTGTTTTTGGCAGGACTGGAGTTCGAACTCACAACCTTCACTTGCCAGGCAGGCACTTGAGAATATCCTATCTCCCTGGCCCAGAGAATAAAGGTTTTTTGTTCTGTTTTTAAAAGCAGCTTGCAGGGGCCAGGGAGATAGCTCCATGCCAAAGTGCCTGCCTGCCAAGTGCAAGGTGGTGAGTTCAAACCCTGGTCCCGCAAAAATAAATAAATAAATAAATAACCAACCAGCTTGGAGGTTTTTATCCCCCACACCACCACCACCACCGGGGTCAAATTCATGACCTTGTACTTGCCAGGCAGGCACTTATGCCACGGAGCTATCTCCCCAGCCCCTAGCTTAGAAGTTTTAGATGCATAATTCAGAGCCTATTTCTTCTTTCTCCCTTTTATTCTTTCTTCTTTTCTTTCAGACAGGGTCTCATTATGCTGTTCAGATTGGCCTTGAACTCACTGTGACCCTCCTGCTTCAGCTTCCCAAAGTACTGGGATTATAGGTGTGGGCCATCACACCCAGCTCGTTTCCTACCTCTAATAAAACTGCTACCATTTGTATTTACCTTGACAAATTCTTTGCTCAGGAAAGAAGCAAAAACACTTCCAGGCAATTCCAGCACCACAAAATCTGTTAATAAATGTAGTGAGCCAGCCAGAAGCTGGCAGAACAGTTCCCAAAGCCCTGTACATGGACTGCTTGTGAAAATTCACACAGGTTTTCTAGGACAGCCTAGACCTGACGTCAGCTTGAGGAGAGAGTGATACGGAAAGGCTCAGTCCATCCTGAGTTTTGGGCGGTGTTCTCTCTTAGAGTGATGGCCCTCATGCTGGAGGGTGTATTTTTTTTTTTTCCTACATGGATTTGGCCCAAACAGGCCTGTTTCTTTTCCTACTAATAATAAAACTTTGCTAGTGGTAAAAAATGATACTGAGAGAACTGGAATCTCTGATACTTAGTTTAAAAACATAATGTGGGTGTGTGTGTAGTGGAGATTGAACCCACAGGTTTTGCACTGAGCTACATTTCTGGCCCTTTTCTTATTTCTTATTTTAAGACAAGATCCTGCAAAGTTCCTAAGTTTCCCAGGCTGAGTTCAAACGTGTGAATGCGCATTAGGTGGGCCAATTTTCTGAACAGTAAGAAAAAATAAAGCACAAAAACAGAAATAAAAGCCAGCCACCACTTTACTGCCAAAACATAATGCCTGAGAAAGCCAGAAGCCGAAACTAGGAACCGGTGACACATTCCACACCACAATCTGTGTCTAGTTACAAGGGTCAGAGGAGCTAAAGGATCCAGGAGGACTAGATCATATAGAGGCTGCTCCACCCTGAGGAGCAGGACTGAAGAGAAGCAGGACTGAGGATACAACCTTGAGGCAGGCAGAGAGCCTCTTAAAGTAAAAGAGTTCAGCTGACCCACTTCAATGTAAGTCCGAGGAAGGTAGGAAGGGAAGAAAGATGGAAAGGAGGGAAGAAGGAAATCAGAGGCAGAGAGAGAGAGAGAGAGAGAGAGAGAGAGAGAGAGAGAGAGAGAGAGAGAGAGAGAGAGAGGGGGGGAGGATGAGGAAAGGGAGGCAGGGGAGAAAGGAAGAAAGGAAAGAGGAAAAGAAAAAAGTACTTGGCATATAGTAGGTGCTAAATATTTGTTGGCTGGGAATACAACATAATAGACCACACACACTGGTTTGCCTTCAGAAATGTCACCTACAGTACTTAGAGAACGACAACATTTCTAAAGCTCAGCAAAGGAGCTATAAACTACAATTTCAAGCTACACTGCCACCACATCAAGGTGGGGCAGTCTGCAAGGGAGGTGAGTAACAGTTCCCAGGGATGACAGATGAAAATGGAGAAGGCAAAAAGGTATTGAAACAGACCAACAAACAGACTAACAGTGGAACTGAATTCTGCAATGAAATTAAAACTTTTACAATGGCAGATATACAACTCAATACAATATTCTGGACAGAATTCCAAAGATCTTTTTCCCAGCAAAATAAACTGGCATTCTGCCTGTGGTCTGATCCAGTACAGAGAGCACAATGATAGCTGCGGATGATAGCACAGAACAAGACGCTCCTAACATCATGAATACAGAAGACTGCAATTCCTCACCAAGACACAAATGCAATGTTTTCTACCCTTTTAAAACATGGTAAGTCCAGGGATCTCCCTTACTGCTCTACTTTATGACATAAATTTAGGGGGGAAAAAGGTATATTTACAAAGACTGTTCTATCTAAACTTGTGCTTTATTCAGCTAAGCAATTCAAGTCTATTCTGTACAAAAAGAAAAGCGATATTCTTCTCATTCATGGAATCAATATGAAAAGCAATCTGAATGAAAATTCAGTAGATCTTTTCATTTTACACAGAAACAGTAAGTTTTACTCTTTGCCTCATGAGTGGTGGGAACAACATTTTCTGTTTTCAGAACAAGACCCGGTCAGTTAGGCATGCTAGCACATGCCTGTAATCTCAGAACTCAGGAGGCTTAGACAGAAGTAGTCCCATGAGTTTGAGCTGGGCTACACAGTGAGACTCTGCCTCTGCCTCAAAGAAAAAAACAAAAAACACAAAACTGGACCACCCAAACACTCCATGATAAAAACGGCATAGTTCAACTGACAAACAATAACCATTCCTTAACCACTCCTTAAATTTCTATATATACTGTACTACCACTTCCAAAATGCTTCCGGTCTTTGTAAAACCTAAACTCTCTGGTAAAATGGTATATTGCAATCTTATAAGAGAAATAACTGAAACTTACTGAGATAAAGGGCTTTGCTCAGCCATAGAGCTTTTTAGTAGCAGTGTCCTGGACCTACATCAAGATTTATTGTGACAGAGGCTGGGGAGACAGGTTGGTGGTCTAAGTGCCAGCCTGGCAAGTGCAAAGACCAGGACTTGATCCCTGGTACCACATGCCATGATGGTTCCAGAATCCTGGGTGTACCCTTGAGGTGCACACCTGTAATCCCAGTGCTGGGAAGGATGAGGCAGGAGGATGACTAAGGGTCTAAGCTGTGTAGTGAGACCCTGTACCAAATAAATAAAAGATTTAAAGAAAGATTTATTATAATATCTTGTTACTCCTGATCTTTCAATACACTATCTCAACTTAATTGTATGGACGTTAAAAGAAAGAAGATAATTTCAAAATTGCATTAAATTTCTATGCAGAGAGAAGCAAAACAACAGAATAATTGATGTTGAAAAAATACATTTTTATAGAACTCTTGATGAAATAAACAAATTTAAGAAAATTGGGGCTGGAAAGACAGTTCAGTGGATGAAAGCACCTACTCAGGCAAGCTTAGGCAAGTACAGGGACCATGGTTCAATCCCTGGCACCACATGCCATGCCAGTCCCCCCATCCCCCAACCTCGTGGGATGGGCTGGCCAGAGTCTGGGCGTAATGGCACACACCTATAATCCCAGTCCTGGGGAGGCTGAAAGTGGGAGAATCACAAGTCTGAGCTGCATAGTGAGACCCTGCAACAAGCAAATACATTTAAAAGAGAAGAGAAAGAAGAAGCAGCTATTAATTAATATTCTAACTAGAAAATTTATTTAGTAAAGTTCAGAGCACAATAATCTAGTTCATATGAACCATTCTATTTCAGTAAACTACAAAATATTCAAAAATAGCACTATATTCTTAAATATAAGTTCAGGTGATTAGTCATTAAAATTAATCAATTTTTACGAACATACAATTTTTTGTTTCCTAGGTTACTTGGCATATAATACTCAGAGAATATTTGTTGACTTAAAATTAGGTATTCTTTAATTTAAATATTGAATATTTAAGAACTTCGACATATAATTCTTGGCGATAAAGAAAGTTCCAAAGACTCAGTCCACACAACAGCAGCAGAACGCAGAAACTGAGCCGCTCTCTAGGTGTGGTCGATACATCACTAGGCAGGTGACTGCTCGCTGGCCCAAAGCCAAGTGCAGTGACAGCCTTCTACGCTCCCAATCATTACTGAAATTAGAAATAAAAACAGATGCAACAGGAGCCAGGTCCAAAGCGCTACTCCTCCCTCAACCTCGTGACAGGACCCACACTGTGCGGTAGTCACACAGCCTGAGCCACGTGCTGGCCACCACATCCTCTTCCCACCTTGCTACTGCAGCCCTTACTTCTGCTCACCCACTGCAGGTAACCTGCAGCTCAGAGACCACCTAGAAGCCCTGCACCCAGAAGCCCTGCATTCCTTTCTAAATAAATGAGTTGACATTTCCATGTCTTTTTTTTTTTTTTTTTTTAAAGAGTTTCTTCTTTTTTTAGTTTTTATTTGTTTACTTATTTATTTATTTTATGGCTGGCTCAGCCTGCCCTGGTGGTAGGGCTGGCACAGCATGTGGTACCGGGGATCGAACTGCAGTCCCTGCAGTTGCCTGAGCTTTCCTAAGCAGGCGCTTTAGACCACTGAACCATCTCGCCGGCCCATTTCCATGTCTTTTATGTAAATCAATTTGAAGGCACATTAAAATCAGCATGAACTTTTCACGGATGTGTCACAAGTCAATATGCTGATGTTACCAAAGTGTGGACCATAATGCTTCACAGTGCAAGATAAAGACACCTGGGAGCTGGGAAGTGTGACCTTGAAACATGCTTACTTTAAACACAAGTCACTGTTTCAAAGATCACTATTATATAGTAGCTATTTAAGAGGTCTTAAGTGATTCATGCTATAGTATTTAAAGGAGAAATGTGACTACACAACTAACCTGCCAAGGGTTCAGTGAAAAATATAAATGCACTATGTTTTCACACACACATTTTTGTGTAGAAACATACAAAGAGCAAACACAGCCCATCAACTTTAGAATCTAAGTAGTAAGCAGGTGGATCCTAGTTCATTGTGCCATTTATCCTTTAATTACATGTTTTAATTTTTCATAATAACAAGTTGAAACAAATAATACATCTGCTAAAAATCTGTGCATATAATGATTAACAGTATAGTAAGCTAAAGGACCAGCTAGATAGCTCAGTGGACTTAAGCACCTGCTTAGGCAGAGGGCAGCGACCAGGGTTCCTAACCCCATCGTGCCATTCTGGCCCCACCCCCAGGGTGTGCTGAGATGTGACTGAGACTGGGCATGGTGGTGTGTGCCTGTAATCCCAGAACTTGGGAGGCTAATAACAGGAGAATCACTATGAATCCAATCTATGTAGTGAGACTCTATAGACCCTGAAGACCCTGTAATAAATAATTTTTTTAAAAAAATATAGTAAGCTAAAGCATCAAGGGTATCTTGCAATCAACATCTGAATATTGAGCTATTCATCCAACTGATTATACAGAAATATATTTTAAAAAACAAGTGAAGTTGCTAACACACAAGAAGATATAGGCAGTGTCCTCTCCGATGCCCACTTAGAACATGCTTACCGTCCTATGTCACAGGCCCATGGAAGTCAGTGGGAAGCATGCATGCAGTAGGAGACAGGGCCTCTGTCACTTAGTGCTGACAGGGTCTCAACTTCTACAGGTTTCCAGCACTGCTCACTAGTTCTTGGCTATTCCACTACCACAGCTTCCCAACTGATCCCCCCGCACCAATCTCCATGCCCTAGAATCTGAACAGAGCTTGCAGCAATCCTCAAGGCCCACAAGCAAAGTCCAACGCTCTTAAACATGGTGGACATTAAGCCATTCCTACTTCTCACTTGCCTCTTTGCCACCAAGTCCTCTTGCTATTGGATCCACCAAGGTTCAGCTCAGGATCCAACTACTCCCTTCCCCAACTCCACAATATTTCTCCTCTTCCTGCTTTTGTTTTTCTTCTGAAAAAAATCTTACCCTTCCCTGGGTATTCCCACATGCTCCTTTTAAGCCTCGTGTCGGAAGGCTCACCCTGCAGTCTGACAATTGCTGGGGACCAGAAAACGACAGACAAGGAGCAATTGCTTAAGAGGGTACAGAGTTTCCACCTGGGGTGATAGCATTGTTTGGAACTAGATTCAGATGGTATTTACTCACAATATAAATGTACTAAATACCATTGAGTTGTTCACTTTAAATGGTTAATTTCACATTATATGACTCTCACTTTTGTTTTTAAAGGAGCAGTAGCAGCAGCTTACTTCGGTGGGGGAAAAAAAAGCTATGCTGACACCCCACTTTTCAGCTTTACATAGATCAGCATCTTGCACACAGAAATCAGAGCCTCAATATTTTGCATTCTCTGTTGTAGAGCTCTACCACAAAACTGTGAGCCTTCCTCCAGCTCCTCACGTAGGGTACTCAGCATAGAACCACCTAGGCCTTCAAGAAACACTACTTATTTGAGCAACTGAAAAGCAAAAACACCAGCTACCTATCTCTCTTGAGGTAAGAGGTTAGAGCAAAGGATCTTAGGAAAATCTAGACCAATGGAAGGAAACCTGTAACCTTAATGTTTTTTCTTTTAAGATAAAAAAAAAAATGTAGTTTGTTTTTAAACTAAAACCTCAGGGGCCCGTGAGATAGCTCAGCAGTCTACTTGCTTAGGCAAGCTTAGTCAACCGCAGGGACCAAGGTTCTATCCCGGGCACCACATGCTGCGCCAGCCCCAACCCCAGGGCAGGCTGAGCTGGCTGTAACATAAATAAAATTTTAAATAAAAACTAAAACCTCAGTATTCAGGTTTAAGTGCTGACACTTTTCAGTAATGGGTTTGGGCTTTGAAGTTTGGGCTAGTCTCTATAAAGGTTCACCCCCACTGTGCTAGGCTACTGTGTGAACTGGAAAAACTCCCATCTGGGAGACTAGCTCATCCAAGCCTGCAGTCAGCTAGGGAGTGAGCAGAGCTCACCCCATGACTGAGTTAGCTATGCTAACCAATAAGTCCTGACCTAGTTATATCATCTGAGGTTCACAACTACTTTACATTCAATTTGTGATTTTGTGCTCCACTTTTAAGCCTGGAAGAGACGTTTTTTCTAAATATATTGAAGTTATATAAAGCTTTTAACTGTTCTATAGTTTAGGGAAATAAAGCAATAGAAGTATACTTTGCTACCATTCTATTTACAACTTCCAGAAGTGCACTGTCTCTATCCATTTTTTTGGCATATTCCATACAGGATTCACTTCGATTTCGCTCATATAATTAAGTACACAGTGGAATTTCAACAATGCAATGACTCTTAGGTGCAGGACAAATGCTAACATGACTACAACGGTACCGTAAGGCTTCCCATGTGACAGGGATGAAGCAGGGACAGAATACAGGAATTATAATGTGACTCTATTACTCCTGGATATATATTTCTTTACCGAGGAACCAACTATAAGTCAAACAAGGACAATAACAAAATTTTGCTTACTCTTAGCTGTGGAGGAAGAAAGCAGTAAGAGGAAAGGCGAGCTTGTTAACTCCCTACTATGATAACTTCTGAGGATGATACTTCAGGAACTCCTTCAGAGATCTCTCTAAACAATGGTATACACTTGTCAAGCAATCAAAATTTCAGTTCAGTTCCAGTTAAACTTTCCCTGACAATAACTCCCAAACTGCAGCCTTCTGCCTCCTTACTTTCACTGAAATTCTTACATGACCATGAGTGTATACCTCACTCGCTCCAGTCTCTACTGAAAAACCACTGTGAGTGTCCAAATTGGGCACTCCTTCACAAGTGACATGCTGGCACAGCCTCTCACCGTGGTACCTGCAGTTCTTGTGCAGGGGAAGGCCCTAGAATGCTCTGCTGGCCTGGAGGTAAGCTTCTAACCTCCCCGGACCCTGTCCGCCACATGTGCTCCCCCAGCAATGTACACGGACCTTTGCTATGGCTCTGATCCTATATTATTGTTACTGTTCTGTGTCCAACTCTCTTAACTCTTTTGGGCTGTGACTGGATCTCTCTCACAGCAGAAATTCTAGGACTCACGGTGAAAGCAATACTACTACAACAGTAAATATAATAGCACCCTAAACCATGACTGTAGGGATCAACTCATGACCAATCCTATTACCTTCTTCAATCACCCCAGAGTATTTTGAAACAACCCAGACATATCATTTTGTGATTGCACTTCTAAATATTTGTGTGAAAGATAAAGGCTCTTTGTAAACATCACATTACCATCATTTTCTCACTGAAACTTAAGTAATTCCTCATTGTTAAGTATTCAGTTAGTGTTTACATTTCC
>PVKN010001811.1:0-47659 GCA_004027915.1 Capromys pilorides | reverse complement strand
AAGTCGACAGAACTGAGCCTGAGGAGATTTATTCGGGCAGCGATGGCAGGAGCATGAGCAGCGACAGACATGGATGAAACTGGGATTCCAGGCTGAGGCACTGGGCGCACAGTAGGTGTTGCGAGAGAGGGTCAGACCCCCAGTAGGTCTGGGTGCAGCGCTTGCCTGGCATGTGTGGCCCAGGCTTTGATCCCCAGCCTCAACACAGAACAATAAAAACAAAATTCAAGATAGGAATGGAGTCCAGAGAGAATGAGGAGCACCCTCTGTCCTCTTATTTCAGTAGATCCCACTGTAAACAGGGTTTCCGTGAAGACAGAGAAGGGAACTGAGGAGCTGTGTTTGACTCAGAAATGCAGAGGCACCTGAAACATCCCTGGGCACTCGGTTCGGGTTGGCATAGCCACTCTGCAGAATGCGTTGGCAGACCACATCCGCATGGACACTTTGGTCCAGGTGCTCAGCGACACAGGATTTTATAATAATGCTCTGCTCCTCCCTTGTTAAAAAGCAGCGGGTATGAGAGTGCCTTGGCATTTGGAAACACAGAGGAAGAAGGCAATGAAAGCTCCTGCACTTTACCTCGGCGTAGCCTAGCATATCGATGTCCGAACCCCTCCTCCATAGAATGCTTACGTGTGTAAATAGACACATGTTGTGTTCCCTTTGGTCTTCTCCTTCAAGAAAAGGAGCATTTTTCAGCTGTTTTTTGAAAAAGGGTTGCATCATAGCGTGACAGCGCGCATCGCCTAGGCTGGGTCTGGAGTCCTTGGAGCAGGGTGTGGGCCAACCCAGTTGCATTTCCTCTTGCCAGGTGGAATGATATCGGGACCATCACCCACAACAAGTCTACTATTCTGGTGGAGCTGGTCAGCAAGGAGGAGACGGCCCTCTTCCACATGGTGAGCCAGCCGGGCCTGTGGGCGGGGTGCTGATTGATGTCCTGTCCTTGTTCCCCTTGGGTGCTGCCTTAGGAGATGCTTTCTAGTCCTCACCCGCTGGTGTAATCACTTGTTGCAGGGGTGGTGCTGGTGAAATCCCATGCTCAAATGCCTGCTTCCTAGGTGACTTTTGGCTGTCAGACCTGGGTGCCTGCGGCACCCCATTGGTGCCCATCTGATCTCCTCTATGGCGTGCTAAGGCCCTGGTGCTCTGTGTGTGCCCTTGTTGGAGTCCCAGTGGGGTTGCACCGCCTTTCCCTTTGCTGGCTGCGATGAATGTCATCCCCATCACAGCCCGAGCTTCCCTGCAGACCAGAGTGGCTGCGGAATCCCTCTTCCCCTCGCCCTACGCTGGCCTTCTCTGTCTGGTGGTTTTGCTCCACTCTGCCTTAACTCAGTTGCTTATTTTTGGGCTTAGAGTGAGGTAAGAATACCCCAGTATCCCAGTTCACGAGCGTAGCCCCACAGCCTTGGACACAGAAGTTCTTTAGCAGTCAGCATCTTCTGCCCTTCCATGGCTGGCTCTGTAGGGCGCTGCCCCTGAGACTGGCAGGTCGGTTGCTGCCTGGTGCAACAGATTAGTTTGTGCTTTTTATATTTTTTAATGTATTTGGTACATGGTACAAGGTCTCACTACGCAGCTCAGACTCGTAGTTATCTTCCTGTTTTCAGCCTGAGATTACAGGCATGTGTCACCACTCTGAGAGTCTTGGTGGCCAGCTCATTGTGCCCAGGGGTGGGGCCAGTGTGGCACGTGGTGCTGGGGATCGAACCCTGGTCTCTGTACTTGTCTAAGCAGGCACTTAGTCTGCTGAGCTATCTCACTGGCCCCTAGTTTGTACTTGAAATGTGGGAAAACCAATACGGGAATCTTAGTGCAGTGCACATCTAATCAAGCAAGTATTTATTTTTTTCCCCTTCCTCTCTTCCTTTTCAAGGATGACATTGAAAATGCAAAGTACGTTTCCCGGTTATTTACAACACGGCACAAGTTTTATAAACAAAACAAAATCTGCACCGAGTAAGTAAACCTTGATCCCACCCTCTCCCGAGATGGCTTGGTCACGTTCCCTCTGTAGGCCTCTGGGAGGCCGTGGGTCACTTTTTCCATATGCCGTCCTCCCTTGATCCTAGGCAGGCTAAGGCCAGGTGGGAAGGGAGGCTTTAATGATGAAGACTTGCCAGCGTAGCCTGTGCCCGGAGAGAAAACGCTTTGCAAATTGACCGCCCGGATGGTGGGCCGCATTAGTGCCGTTCCCAACCTCGGCTCTGAGTTCGGAGGAACAGTGCAGTGCCCAATTTGCCAAGGTGCCCTCGGGTCAGACACGGGGCATGTTCAGAAGCGGTGACAGTGGCCCGCCAGGGCCGGCTTGAAAGGGAGCGCGCTGCTGTCATCCCGGCCGGGCCTCGCTCACACGGTGCACAGCCCGCCAACCCCGCGTGCTCTCCCGGGTCATGCCGTCTGCTGCAAATGAGGGCCCGGGGTAATTAGAGGATGATTTGGAAGATGCCCAGAAGTGTCGCAGATCTGCGCCTCGTCTTTTTAATTTAATTTGGAAATAAAGGGACGTGTGATGTGGGCCCTTTCCACGTGGCCTGACCTTGGAGTTCGCTCTCCAGGCTCCCTCGGTCTTCTTACCTTAGTCGTCTTCAAAGAAGTTCTCAGCAGTGTGCCCTACGCTTCGGATGCCCAAGGTGCTTAATTTGGGTTCAGAGAGCATCAGGATGTGGAAGCTAGGATGAGCCACTTCTCCACTCCCACAGGGACACTGCCCAGAGGGGGAGCTCTTGGCCTTCCAGCGGGGGAGGGCAGAGACTGGATGCCTGGGTCGAGGCCGACCTGTCAGTGCCAGCCTCTGACAGTCCTAGGCCTCCCTGTGAGGTTGACCTCCAGGGGACTCACAAGGCCGGAGCAGGGATGGCAAATTAGGCTGCGGCATCTTTCTCACAGCCCTGTCCTCACAGGCGCACTGCACAGCAATTTGGATCAGATTTCTTGGTTGCTCTGTGCGGGTCTCCTGTGCTTTTTGCCTTTGACTTGTCAGGGAGTCCTTGACATTAACGGGAGTTCCGTAGTTGGCTTCTGTAGGGTCAGTGAAAGACGGTGCTGAGAGAGGCTTTCGCGGTAGCCTCTGGCTTCCCCATCCCTGAGCCTCTGGCGGCACCGCACAACTTCCTGAGGGTGCTTCCTCTGTGATCTTTCCTTCTAATTTAGTGAACTTCACCTACGAGACTGAAAACCAAGAAGAAATTATGTGCTTCATTCTGCTTCTGTAATGGGCCTCCCTTGCTCCTTCCTGGCATGGTATGGGAGGTTCCCGTTAGAATTTTTTTTTAAATGTTTATTTTATTACTACACATTTGCAGTGCATCGTGAGGAGTTGGAACATGTGCATATTTTAGCTTAAATTTTTTTGACCCAGGGGCTGATTAAAAATCAGGACTGTCTCGTCACATATATATTAAATTCAAGATGTTGGGGCTGGTGAGATGGCTCAGCAGTCTAAAGCACCTGCTTAGGAAAGCTTAGGCAACTGCAGGGACCATGGTTCGATCCCCGGCACCACATGCTGCACCAGCCCCAGCACCCCCAGGGCAGGCTGAGCTGGCCGTGACATAAATAAAATTTTAAACATTCGAGATGCAGCTTCATGCACTCAGCCCAGATCTGCTAGGAGGTGGGACGTCGTTCCAGAGCTGTGAAGCAGCATCGCCTCAGCGGCCTCCTCCATGAGGCATGCAGAGCCCCCGTCTGCGGCTGTCCGAGCTCTGACCTCTGACACATGGCCCTCGGTTTCTCTGTCCCTGCTGGGCCCCTGGTTGACATCTGCTAGTGTCACTCTCAGAAGGACTTTCTGTACTTTCAGGGAGGAGAGACGAGGGGAGCGTGTTTAACAGTGGCCTGGTGACATTTGATTTGACCAGTCACTTAAAAGGATCAACATTATTCTGTCATCTCCATCATGTCGTGAGAGAATTGTGTGACCAAGAACTCAGGAAGGGCGCGAGCTGAGAGCGTGAAGAGCTCTTCGAAGAACTTGAACCTGATGAAAGCCGCATGTCCTGTTTATTTATTTTTTACGAAGACTGGGGAAACACTGCTGTAGCCTTTAGGACCCCTTGATCAGAACTATCTTTGACTTCAGCTTTCTAGAATTGGATAGGATTCCACATTCCCACTCATTTTTTTAGCTCTACTCTTTTTTTTTCCTTTTCTTATTTAAATGCCTCTGGTGCTGTGGTGGTAGAAGTCTGGCTAAGGGTTTGTAGCACAGTGGTAGTGTACTTGCCTAGCCATTAAAAGAAGAAAATAAAATTAAAAAGGATCTGGTCACAGAAGTAGTTTTAATATATGTTATCTTAATAAGTGTTTTCATAGGTCTGGGGAGATAGCTCAGTGAAATAAGCACTTGCATGGTGAGTGTAAGGTCCTGAGTTCAATCTCCAGTACCAGGGGAAAAAAAAAAAGATAAATAAATGTTTTCATAGATGCAAGCTGAAAAATATTTTACCTATTTTGGAATTTTATTTGCCCTCAAAGCATTGTTTTAAAGGTCTTTTTTCTTTCTGCCTCTCATGGTCTTTATTATGAGAGATTTCACAAAGGTGAAGAGAGCACAAGCTTTGAGCGTCTGTGTAATCGTGACGGTGATATTTGTCAGTTTTATTTCTTTGAAAAAATTTCTCATTCTTTTAATATTAGCTGGTAAAGTTTATTGCTAAAATGGCAAAAGTTCCAGAGAGTTTGAGATAAAGACAAGAACAAAAAAGGAAGTGGAAGTTGTTCCCAGCGTCAGCACCTGGACGTGGACGGCACAGGTGCTTGAATGGCTCCGGCCGACCCGGCGACCCTTCCTGTGGCTTCCTCCCTCATGTCTCTGCCCTTCGCCTCTCTGCCCTGGTCAGTGATACTCACCATTCTGTTTCCTCCACCTTGTCACGTAGGCAGTCTAATTCTCCGCCGCCCATCAGACGCCAGCCCACCTGGAGCCGGTCCTCCCTGGTGAGTGTGACATCTTCGGATCCGGCAGGCAGACTGTTCCCAGGAAGAGCCGGAAGGAAGGGGTTGGGGGGCCTTGTGGTGGGCAGGGGGGAGCTTGGTGAGACCACAGAGGGCCTCGACCCTCTGGGGGGCCGGGTTGGTGAGCATCCCCCGTGGCCCCAGGTGCCCATCGCTTCCAGAGGGTTGACTCCTCACCCGTGCCTTTGTCTTCAGCGACCGCCGCCCCATGAGTCTCTGCTCTTTCCACCTTGTGTCCCACTTTCCATCTCTTCGACACGTAGCACGGCTGCACTGCTTCAGTTCTGAGCTCCACCAATGCCTTCGTGTTCCCTGCTATGGACCGAACTTAACAATCGCGTCAGAAAATCCTTCCTAAATGGGCAGAGACTGAGTGACCAGTTAGTGGGCTCAGGGAGGGTCTTGAGTGGGTTGTCTTATTTTCTAACTTTAAGGCTTTGATAATTGTCAAAAACGTTTGAATTGGTCTACTATTTCCCCTGAATCTTTTAGGTCTTTTTCTTTCTTTTTTTTTTTCCCCCTTTCTGTTATAACTGCTCTCTTCCTTTTGCACGTGTGAGTTCTAAGACTGGTTACTTTGAGGATTATTTAGGATAATATGCCAGGTGCCAAGAGCTGGTCTTCTTTAGAAGTTTCTGCTTGAGTAGTCACAGTTCTTCAAGGGTGTGATTTTCTATGCACAGATGAAATAGATATGTGGCCTTTTTATTTTTCTAGATGAACAGTTCTTCTGAGCTGATCGGAGCATCTCATGGTTTTGTTTGAAGTCTAGCCCCTCTCATATGTTTTCAGTGTGTCGTTTAGAAGATAATTACTCTCACCTGCAAAATGTACGGCCATGGACTCTTGTAGCCCAGGGCTAGGCCACTGGGCCACTGGCATCCCTAGAGAGTCCCTGAGTCTTGGCTGGGCATTGTCCAAGCCTGTAACATGCGTGCTCCACCTTGGAGATCCAAGGGACACGCTGGGCTTTCCCTGGAGCACCAGCAGGCTTATCCATGGCCCCGGTTTCTTCATTCTTGTGTTCTTTGGTAATAAGTTTTCTTTTCTTTACAATCCAGTGTCCTAATTAGTAAGACCATTTATATCTAAGAGACCATGAGAGGCACGCTGTTTAAGGCCAAGTGGGCTCTGATAGGGCTATCCAGAGAGGGGAGCGGGTCCTTACTGGGATGCAGGTGGGGTAGAGGAAGCAGATTCGGGGTTCCTGCTCCCCCTGCCCGTGAGACTCGGAACAGTCGCGAGAGTTCTTGCAGCAAGGGAGAGGAAGTCCAGGCGCTCAGCCTCTCGCCCTTGTCCCTGGCCAGGGCACCACCAATCCATCCCTGATTCTCTCCTCCCTCTGCTGCCATGGGATAGTACAAAAGTTAGTTTTTCTTGCCTCATGCATGAACACTTAGACCAGCTCGGAAACAGTCCCTTCGTGGATTTCTTTTCTAAATAAGAGCAAGAGATCATAAACCATCTTTGCTTTGCTGTGCATTTCTGTTCCATTACATAAATCTCTCCTCACCATTAAAGAAAGAAAAAAAAAAAATCTTAAGTCAGCCATCCTGGGGTGGACAAATGTAGTGGAATTAGATATTGTCAAGGAGAGGAAAATATGTCTAATTTGCAACTCAAAAGTCAGCCAGGCAAGCTCTTGGGGGTGTTAGAAACACAGACGTGGCATTCCTGCTCTGCTGCCACGTGCTGCCCCAAGGTGCATTGCATTTCGGTTGTTTTGTTTCTTCTCTCTGGATTTCCTTTTAAGTTTTGTGCCTTCTGTCTTCATTCCCTTCTTTACTTGCTCTTTTGATGCCAGACATGGAGAAATAGGGGCTTCTGCTAGCTTTGGCCTCTTTTTTGTTCTCAGCTTTGTCAACATTCTCTTCCTCTTAACGCACTAGTTTTTGTTTTGTTTTTCTTTTTGTACTGGAGATTGAACTTAAGACCTTGTGCTCGCCAGGCAAGCACTTATGCTGCTGAGCTATTTCCGAGGCCCTGAAGCATTAGTTTTCAAAATCACCTCTGTAAGGCCTGTGGAACTATAAAAGACCGCCCTTCAGGGTGACTTGCCAGCTCCTCTATCTGTGTATACTTTTATGATGAGGGTCTCTTTCCTGGAGCCCTGCTGGATGAATGACATGGGTGCTCAAGGTCAGGGAAGGAACCAGGAGGACTGGCTGCGTGGAACTCGGACCCTAGCGAGGTGACACAGTTCGCTCCAGGTCACAGTTGGGAATCACCGTGTTTCCTTTGCCCACCTAGTGGTCGAGCTGTCAAAGTTTTGTATTTTTGTTTTGATTCCCCTGAAAGCACTGCCCTCCCCTGCAGCAGGCAGGGCTGGGAGCGCCCCTCGATGGCCACCCGCAAGAGTCTAATGGAAAGGGTTCCATTAGGGGTGAGCTGTGCTCAGCCTACATCCGCTGGCCCGGCTGTGAGAACTGCAGATCACTTTGTAGATTTTTATGTCACTTCAGTGCTGGGCCCAGCTAACACTAATAACCTTGTCCCTGCTTGTCGTCCCAGTGGGCTTGTGAAGGGCAGTCTGTGCTGACGGGTAGAAGTTTGTGGCCCCAGGAGGAGGCCGATTTTGAATAGCGTGAAACAGGTTGCCTCTTCATTTCCTAGCTGGCTGGAGCTCAGACTTGCTAAGAAGGCAGGTGTGGAGGACACAGATAACGAGTAGCTGCCTTGGGCTTTGGGCCTGGCATCCGGCTCTTTGGAGCTTACTCCAGCTTCATCTTTTCTTCGATCCCAAGCCTGGTGATGGTGTGGGATGCAGGGGAGTGTGTGCAGTGGAGATTGTGGCCGGGGGTGTCGGGCTGGTGCCAGGGGGCATCTGCCAGGCCTTCCCAGCCCCCTGTGTCTTCTCTTCCAGCCCCGGCAGCAGCCGTACATCCTGCCACCCATGCACGTCCAGTGCAGCGAACACTACTCAGAAACGCACACGTCTCAAGGTAATACGCCTCCCTGCTGAATGCACAAAGCTGAGTGCCAGGAAGGAGTCGAGAGGAGGAACTTTTCCTTGTCCTCAGGGCCAGTGGTGCTTTCCTTGGAACGGGGCCATTGGCCGAGTGACAGTAGCCAGCAGCCTCAGGTTGGGGAAGGCCTTTAAAAAAAATCACTTACCACTAAAAGAACAGCGCCCCTGAATTTCCTGCCTGGGGCGGGGGGCCAGGGCCGAGGCACTGGGCAGGCTTCTGCCCTCTCTTTTGTCCATGGCCTGGGGAAGCAGGGACCACACAGCCCACCGAGCACATTCGCCCTTCATTGCCGGTATCAGAAGCCGATGTTAGAAGCCGGTAGCAGTGGGTGTCTCATGATGACAGAGAATGCAGGGCCAAGGACCACCAGGAGAAGCGGCCCCAGGCCCCTCCGGCTTTCCACTCATCTCTCCCTCCATCCTCTTTCTTGGTGTGATTGATTGATCGTCGCTTTTCAAAGTAAACAAAATCTGTTTTATTCCTCTTTTTCTCCCCAAACATCTCCCATGAAAAAATTCATGAAAGAACCCATTCCACGAGGAACAGCAGTGGCAGTGACAACCATTACTAGTACTAGAGCAGCGGTGACATGCCGGCCACTCTCCGAGTGCCTGCTGTGTAGCCTCTGATTCAATCCTCACGATAAACTATAGTGCTGTGCCGTCTCACAGAGATCGGAAGGGTCGGAGGGAGGTGGATGGTGGCGTTGGGGCCTGCAAACCGGCACCTCTGAGTTCTGGTTTCAGTGCCTTTTCAATCAAGGAGACAAGGTGGCAGACCACCTCAGATGCTGGCACTGTATTAACTGGAGCATAAGTCCCCATGCTACCACCGCCTGGCTATTTCGAACCCTCTGCGATAGGACAGGTTGAGAATGGGAACTGACACCACCAGCTGTTGTGTTTGTCACAGCAGTGCGTTGTATAAGCAACGTTCCTCTGCTTCTAGGGGAGGGTACCAAAGCCCGCTGGAGGCAGGTCCATTGCAACCCCTGGGCCTCCGGGTTCTCGGAGCTTTTCCTGCCTGGCCCTTCCGGTCAGATCTGGATCCACACTCTCCTTTTCAGAGAGCGAGTGCTTTTCGTCATGGTCTCTGCTTTTACCTTTTCTGCTTGGCTCACTCTGAAGTAGGTAGCGAGCCTGAGCGTGACAAGGTCTCAGAAGTGCCTTAGCTGGAGGCCACCTGCCTAGAATGTGGGGTGTGGAGAAAAAGCGCCCACCTGGAATGAATGGCCCTCACTTTAGAAATCCACTGCTCGCTCTCTTTCTCTCTGTCTCTCTCTCTAGGTTTTTAACTATATTTTTTTCTTTTACTTGAATTGACCCCCTTAATGAAATCAGAGCTAGAGGGAGGCTTCAGGAGTGGCTGGGTGAGCTCACGGCTCCCCTCTGCCTTGCACTCGCTGCTGCTTAGAACCCTCAGCTTGCTGACGTCTTGCTGTCTTTATGAGTGCTCAGCGGTGCCTTGGACCAAAGGACATTTCTGCTGTGGTCAGTAAGAGCCAGGCCAGGTACTGGGTAACTTCACACCTGTGGCTTTACTGAAGTTCTTGGCTGCCTGGCCCCAGTGGGAGGAGGTGTTTGTCCAGTGCAAGGGACATAGTTGGGGGTTGCAAGGCACAGCTTGTGGCCCATCAGGAGCCGTGTCACGTGTGCCTTTCTCTGTTTAGGGTTGCACTTTCCGCTGTGCTCTGGAGGGTCCCTTGTGTACATGGGCTCCTCAGCGGAGACAGTACCAGATGTTCTGCAGCGTATGTGAGCAGAGGTCGTAGGAGTTCTCCTTTTATGGCTTAACTGGGCAGGAACTGTATGACATGGGATGATATGAAGGTTCCTCTGTGTGTTTGACTTGTAGACAGCATTTTCCATGGGAACGAAGAGGCCTTGTATTGCAATTCTCACAACAGCCTGGACTTAGGCTACTTGAATGGCACCGTCACCAACGGGAGCGTGTGTAGCGTCCACAGCATCAACTCCCTCAGCTGCCCCCAGAGCTTCATCCAGGCCTCCCCGGTGTCCTCCAACCTCAGCATCCCCGGGAGTGACATCATGCGACCCGACTACATTCCCAGCCACCGGCACAGCGCCATCATTGTGCCATCCTACCGGCCGACCCCTGACTATGAGACAGTCATGCGGCAGATGAAGAGGGGCGTGGTGCATGCGGACAGCCACAGCCAGTCCCTGCGGAACCTCAGCATCCTCAATGCTCACGCCTACAGCCAGCCCGAGGAGCTGGTGTACAGCCAGCCAGAGATGCGCGACCGGCACCCCTACAGCACACCCTATGCCCCACAGGGGGGTTATGGCCATGCGCCGGTCAGTCCAGCCGACCACATGAACCCCAAGAGTGGAGTGGTGCCCAGCAAGCCCCGGGCCAGCGCCATCTCGCACACGGTGAGCACCCCGGAGCTGGCCAACATGCAGTTGCAGGGGCCCCAGGGGTACCACGCGGCCCACGTGCTCAGGAACTATCTCTTCCGGCCGCCCCCACCTTACCCCCGACCCCGTCCAGCCACAAGCACCCCGGACCTGGCCAGCCACCGCCACAGATACGTCAGCGGCAGCAGCCCAGACCTGGTGACGCGCAAGGTGCAGCTGTCTGTGAAGACCTTCCAGGAGGACAGCTCGCCGGTGGTGCACCAGTCCCTGCAGGAGGTGAGCGAGCCCCTGCCGACCACCAGGCACCATGGCGCGGCCAAGCGCCACAGCCTGGAGGTGATGAGCAGCATGGTACGCGGAATGGAGGCCATGACGCTGAAGTCGCTGCACGGCCCCGTGGCTCGCCGCAACACGCTCCTCGAGCAGGGCCCGCCCGGGGAGGCGGCGCAGCTGCCGCACTTCCACCACCAGAAGACCCTGTCGGACGCCACCATGCTGATCCACAGCAGTGAGGAGGAGGAGGAGGAGGAGGAGGAGGAAGAGGAGGAGGAGGAGGCGCCTGCGGCCACCCTGCCGCACATGCCTGCGCTGCAGGAGAAGGTGGAGTACAGTGCCCAGCTGCAGGCTGCCCTGGCCCGGATCCCCAACAAGCCCCCGCCAGAGTACCCGGGACCCCGGAAGAGCGTGAGCAACGGGGCGCTGAGGCAGGACCAGGGCGTCCTCGCCCCCGGTGCTGCCAGGGCCCGGATGCTGAGGCATGGCCCCGCCAAGGTGCTCAGCAGCTCCCGCCCGGACCAGCTGGCTGTCAACGGCTCTGCCCTGGGCCCGTCCATCTCCGAGCCTGACCTGACCAGTGTGAAGGAGCGGGTCAAGAAGGAGCCGGTGAAGGAGCGGCCCGTGTCCGAGATGTTCTCCCTGGAGGACAGCATTGTGGAGCGGGAAATGATGCTGAGGGTAAGTGTATCCATGTGTCGCGTCCAGGTCCCCACCCCCACCCCACGGCCTCCGCGAGTCCCTGCGCCCAAGCGTGTGTGAACCCGTTAGGTTCAATTTTTTGTTTCTCGTATTATTATTTTTATTTTTAGGAAAGGGTCTACAGGGTGTTCAGGGTCTCACTACTAGACTGGACTCATAGTGATCCGCCTGTTTACAGCCTCCCAAGAGCTGGGATTACAGTCACGCACCACCACCCCGTCTTAATTGCTATCTCAGCGCAACCTGGGGGCAGGGCCAGCATGGCAGGCCCAGGGATGAAACCATCATGCCTGCCCCTGCTTACAGGAGCTTTAAGCCACTGAGCTATTTGGCTGGCCGTCAAAATTTTTATTGTTGCATGCTTGCAGTATGTGATGGTCACACTTTGCTGTGGAGCTGGTACATGTCCATAACAGGATAACATGTCTTTTTATTTTTGGTGTCAGGAATCGAACTCAGTACCTTGCACTTGCCAGATAGGCACTATGTTGCTAAGACATATGCCTGGCCTGACACATCTTAATTCTTTTTATTTCACCCTCTCCCTCTATCCCCTTCTTCCATTTAAAAAAGCCCTACTTCCTTGTTTCCTTTTGCCTTTTATTTTACCCTTTGATTTCTGTGTATATTGGGCTTCTTAACCTAAGAGAAGCCATGTGATAGTGCATCTATTTTATCATTATGGTCTCAGGGTACATCTTTTTTTTTTTTCTTTTTTATAATATATTTGGTACAAGGTCTCGCTATGCAGCTTGGACTCACACTGATTCTTCTGTTTTCAGTCTGCCCAGCACTGGGATTATAGGTAGGGTTCCAGGACTGACAAGTTGTGTGGTGGTGGGGATCGAACTCAGGTCCTTGCACTTGCCAGACGGGCATTTAGACTGCTGAGCTATCTTCCCAGCCCCTCTGATCTGCTTTTAAAGGATCCTTAGATCATAAATTTGCACTCAGTGTTGGCAGTCTAGAGACTTAGGGAGACCCTGGCTTGGTATAAAAAATAAAGAAGACAGGAGATGCAGCTCACTGCAAAGACACTGGGTTTGATCCCCACTGCAACCAAAACCAAGCCAGACCCTCCATAACTGCCATCCTGGAAATTTTCACTCCTCAGAAAATCATTCCGCGCCATAACTAATGAAATCAGCTTGGCCTCTCTTCATTTGCCCAGCTGTACCACCTGGGAACCCCAGAACGGTGGGAGATTCACACTGGCTTGGCTGGGGCTCGTGTGACCCCGCTGCTAAAGTCCAAACCAGGAGAGGAACAAGTGGGGCCAAGCTGTGAGGGCGCAGAGTCGCTGTGCCCAGAAACCCAATCAGATACTCTGTTCTTAGCCACCTTGTGCGTTTGTGATGCAGAGAGATGACTGGCCTTTCTGTTGTGGCGAAGTCCTACAGCCTTGGGTTGGGAACCTACCCTAACTTTCCCCACTTTTGCAAGCTGAAGGGAACTCTGGGGATGGAGGGAGTAAGACTGGAGTGGTGTCTTGGGAGCAGAAGCTTCCTGGCTAGGAAAACAGCGACTCCCTGGCATCGGGGGACTTTTCCACACCTCTTGCCCTGTCTCTTAAAAGCAGCATTACAGGAAGAACCTGGACTCTCCCCACCTACATATTCCGCGTAGCTCTTTCCCCTGCCGAGTGCAGTTAGTGACCCTGGTGCTGTCCTCATCAGCGTCACCCAGGACGCAGTCTGCTGTTCTCTTCTGTAATGCTGTTTCCTTCACTGGAGAATATCCACCCACAGACTTCACCCACAGCCTCTACTTCAGGGACATAGTTACGCCAGGCCTATTCTATTTGCCCGGTGGCATTTTCTGTCCAATCCCATGCACCCATAGCTCAAGCGCTTTGACCATCAGCCAGGGCCAGGGTTCCGACCTTAGAGGATGTCAAGGCGGCCAGGCAGCATGGAGCCCGGAGACCCCAGGACAGTAAATTCAGAAAGAACCTCAGTCCTCAACCTAAGGGCATTCCCCATCTCAGCTCTGTCTGGGTGAGAAAGCAATGAGCAACATTAAGCATCTGGAAGTGGAGGGCAGGATGGGGAGATCTACCCTGGGGCCGCCTCAGGGTACTGGAGCCCTGGCAGGTGATAGGTGATTCAGAGCTTCCGCCTTTCTGGCCCAGCTCCCTGCCAGGAAGTCGGAAGTCAGCCGCAGAGGAGGGAGGGCATTTTTTTGTCCTTACTGGAAGCTGAATGGCTGAGGAGCCAGAAACCTGTGATGACCCCAGGTTTTTGGGTTTCAGTGGGTAGGTAGACAGGAATCCTTCTTCAAAAGACAGGCAAGTTTCTGTCTTGTCTGAGGCACAGTTGGGGTGCAGGGGGTAAAGGCCAAGGAGCTTAGGATCATTTCAGCAGGACTCTTGCTTTTTCAGAACTTAGAATTAAAAGAGGTGCTGAAGGGAATTTGGCTTTCTCAAAAATGAACTACTAAGCAAACAACTGGAAAGGTAAATCCCGCATCTCCCCCCGGGGTGCCTGGAATGGAGGGAGGAAATTCATTCCTGTTCCTGGTAGCTGGAAGCTGTGGCCGCCCCTGGCTGGGGCTGTTGGACCACCTCAGTCCTGGCCACCCCAACGCAAGGCCACTTTCTGATTGTGCATAAAGTCACCACTGTGGCCACTCCTTTCTCCCCTGATTAAAGGATCTGCTCACCCCGTGTGATCTAGCACACTGGTCGCAGAGAGACACCTCCCATAGCGTGGCTTTATAAAGGACAGAATAAGAAGTCTGTAGTTGCTTGAATAGAAATGAGGGATCAGGGGCTGGAGAGATAGCTCGATCGCATAAGCATGCCTGCCTGGTGAGGGCAAGGTCCTGAGTTCAATTCCCAGTACAAAAAAAAAAAAAAAAAAAAAAAGGAAGTAAGGAAAGAAAGAAAGAATGAGGGATAAGAGCAACCCTTCCCCAGAAGAGTGTGGGCTGCCGGCATTGCTGTAATACAGTTTCTAGCTGGGCATGGCTGTGTATGCCTGTAATTCCCGTTCTGTGGGAGACTGAGGCACGAGAACTCCAAGTACTAGGTCCCCCTAGGCAATGAGTGAAACCTTGTCTCAAGATGGAAAGGGGTGGGAATTGGACATCAGTGCAAATGCCCAGGCTCAATCTCCAGTGTTGCAATAAAACAACAAAAGGAGACAGCAGGATAGCTCAGTGTATTAAGCACCTGCTTAGGCAAGTGCCGGGTTCGATCCTGGTACCTTGTGCTATGCTGGCCTCACCCCTGGGTGCACTGAACTGGCCCTTGACACCTGTGTGGTGGTGCACGCCTGTAATCCCAGCACTGGGGAGGCTGAAAACAGGAGGATCACTGCGATTCTGAGCTTCACAGTGAGACTGTGTACTAAATACAATGAAAACAAAACTCAGCTCACGTCTTTCTTAGCAAAACCCCTCAAACCTCCAAGACAAAATCATTTTTAGGCACAACGCTCAATGGGCTGACTTCCTGCCTCAGTCAGCTGAGGACAGCAGGGGTCCTATAGGCAGACACAGGGCGCTGGGGAGCCCGGGATGTGATTGGGAGTTTGCTAAATACTAAGTGTTCTGCTTCCGGGACTCATACCCCTCAGTGCGCACGAACCGGAGATACGAGATTTGCACCCTTAGGATGGAAACCCCAGAGGATTTTTCTTTTGTCGTACCTCTATGTCCATCTCCCCATCAACAACGCAACAGTTCTGGGAGGGTGCAGCCACCCATGGGGCGGGGGTGGGGGCGGGCGCGGGGGCGGGCGCGGGGGCGGGCCTACCCTTGGATTGGGTCGAATTATTTGTGTGGCTTTCTCTTTTTTTTTTTTTTTTCGGTCTTCCTGTAGCCCGACTTTCTCAAGCGTGTGTCCCCCAACCCCGCCGCCCCTCCCCCCCTTACTCCTCCCCCCTACCCGCCCCCCCTTTTGTGAGCCCTGTGCACAGCACTGTGTGTTTCTTCATCTTTATCTGATGAGTGAATGAATTAATTACAAATAAAAACGCAGGAGTCCAGCAAGTGCTGGCTTCCTCGGGCACCGTGGGAAGAAACGGGGAGCTTCCCACTGCTCCGCTCATAGCGGCGGCCCGCATTCCTTGGCTGAGGAGTTGCAGATTTGGGGAGATTAAAACACATTCCAGCCTTCCGCTGGCACTGCAAACAATGAGAACATGTCTTTTCTTGCTGCAAGAATCTAGAGAAGCAGAAGATGGCAGGCCTGGAGGCGCAGAAAAGACCGCTGATGGTGGCAGCACTGAATGGCCTGTCGGTGGCCCGGGTCACGGGGCGGGACGACGGTCGCCACGACGCCACCCGAATCCCTATGGACGAGAGGGTGAGTGACGGGCCTGTCCGATGTGCGATTTATTTTCAGTGGTCTCGGGATCCCTGCCTCCTGCTCGGCTCCGAGCATGCCAGCCCTGTTTGATTGAGGAGTTGAGGCCTTTGGTTTGAGAGCGCAGGGACCGGGTGTAACTGTACGTAGTAAGTCGACTCTGGTGTTGGACGTTTCCTCCTGCTTTCTCCAATCTGAGCGCCAGCCCTAGGCCGGCAGCCCGCCATGCACAGCCCCGCCGAGCCCGGTCAGGTCACCCCATTCTCTTTGCCTGTTTTCTATTTTTGTAAGACCAAGCTCGCTAAATCACTTCTCCAGGTCTCTAGTTTTATAATTTTTGTCAAGAGCTAACCTCGTTTAGGAAGGGATTGTTTTAGCCAGGCCTGGTAGATCAGTATTCTAAAATGCCTCTCATTAAAGACAGCTGTGTCCATGGAGGAAGGGCTGAGGGGGTTAATGAAGATGAGCAATCTCTGGCCATTCTGGCTTTGATGTGAAATTTCAGCCCAAGCTGCTGTGTTCGATTTATAGCACTGGTGACAGGAAAATGATGGTCAGACAAGAAAAAGCAGTGGCTGGCTAACAGTGAGAGCGGCCCACCTGGCGTCGCGCTCCTCTGCACATCCGTCGCTGTAAAATATGGGGAAGAAAATTCCAGTCGTTCCGTTGGGGTCTTTGGGTGGGCTGAAGGCTCACTTCTGTTGCAGTTCAGAACCCTGAAGAAGAAGCTAGAAGAGGGGATGGTTTTCACCGAGTACGAGCAGATTCCAAAGAAAAAGGCCAACGGCATCTACAGCACCGCGGCCCTGCCGGAGAACGCGGAGCGCAGCCGGATCCGCGAGGTGGTGCCCTACGAGGAGAACCGCGTGGAGCTGATGCCGACCAAAGAGAACAACACCGGGTACATCAACGCCTCCCACATCAGGGTGAGTGGGGGCACGGGGCCGGAGCCAAAGCGGGAGAGGAGAGACGGGCGGGGTGGTGGGTGCCGGTCGTCCAGCCACTCCGAAGGTTGAGGCAGGAGGATGCCAAGTTGGAGACCAGCCTGGGAAACGTGGCCGCTTACGGAGACCCTGGCTCTAAATTCTAAAAAAACAGAAGTGGTCAAGTATACAGCTTAGTAGTACAACACTTGCCAGACAGAGGCAGGCCTCTTCTTTCAGTGCCCAGGTCTGCCAACAACAAAAAAAAAAGGCTCCAACTGTGCCTCCTGGTCTGTCCTCGGTCCCCTAGGGGGCACCTTTGAAGTCTCTTGGTTTTATTATCTGTCCCTCTGGCTCACAGCCTCAGGTCTGCCATTTCTAAAGCTTGCTTATTCCTGAGGGTCAGAGTCTTTCCTTAGTAAGTGATAGCCCTCTGGGGAAGAGGAGGATCCATCCTTCCCCTCAGCTAGTAATTAGCAAGGAAAGGAGACTTGGGAAGTCTCCTGTCACTGTACCACTGTCACTGAAGTTTTTATTCTGTAGCAGGAAAGTCTTTTCTTCCTTCCAGCACATGACGGCTGTGCATGTTAGATATTAGCCAGCTTCACACAACATTCGGAAGAGTGGACTCATTCAACCAGAGGGCGCAGTTGACGCTGAGTCTTGCAAGACTTGCAGCGGTAGTCTGTGAATCGGTGCTGTCGGGTTTTCTTAGTATCTCAGGTACCTCAGGCTTTTGTATCTAGATCCTAGCTAGCATTTGAAGCAGAGGAGCTAAAGATCAGAAAGTTAGGTTGGAAGACACTTGAAAGAGCAACAGCGTAGATCGTTCGGGCAGTTTGCTCGTAGTTTTTGAAAACGAGAGCCAAAACAATGAAAAAGGGAACCCCGGGAAGCTTTTGGGTACACGGAGGGTGGACTGAAGTTTATTTAGCTTCTAAAACGAGGAGCAGAATCAGGTGCCCAGAGATTCCGGGGTCGCAGCTGCTCCTTGATAGAGTGCCTGTGAAAATCTTACGGCGCGGTATTCCACTGGCCTTCTCCTGGAGCCAGATACCTTCCACCATTTTCCATCTGCTGCCTGGAAAAAGCTGTCGCTGTGCAAATGGCGCCTGGTGGGTGCAGTTAAGCGCGAGGCCTCCCTTCCTGCTCATTGTCCGAGGCCTGCGGTTCGTCACTGGGACCCAGGGCAGATGCTGGTGCATTTAGCAGACCGCAGACTTGCAAGGGCTTGTCCTTGTGTTTCTGGAATAGAGCTGTATATTTTGCCAATGTTTTCTCCCCTGGGTTCCCAGCAGCCGTTAACACAGAGCAGAGATTTATTTGCTCTGGAGGTAGAGTCACATCTGTGAAATCTACCTCAGTAGCGCTGGTTGTTGAGCTTTTATGGCCGTTTTTAATTCACTCCTGTCAATACTTGGAATCTGCAGAGAGGCCCCAGGCAGCAGCATTCTCTGGAAGGATTTATGGTTCCTATATGTTGGGTGCCAAAGGCCTGATGTTTAAAATCACAATTCTACAGATAAACTGAACTCCTAGCCAGTGAATATATGAGTGTTTCTCGCACCATACTTAGAAAATGGATTTTTCCTGCTACCTCTGACCCGAACATGTCTTACGCAGAGACAGTTACTCACGTTAGTTTTGCTTCAATTGAGCTGCTAGAGCGTTTCATAAAAAAAGCAAGGAGAGAAAGTTTCAAACAATGATCACATTATTTTCCTAGAACTCTCTGGAGTTCTGCTTTATACCAGTGGGTAAGAAGAAGGCCTCTGTGCAAATCCAGGGGTACGGGTGGAAGGAGGGCAGAAGGAATCTGGCAAAGGCCACCTGTCCCCTTGTTAGTGTGACGTCACCTTCACACCTGGGGCTCTACTTGCTGTGTGTGATCCCCCGCAGCTGGCATACGCATGCACGGATTTTTAATGTGCTCTACTTTGCGTACTGCTAGTGACAGACCGAAGTAGATAAGGTTAGTATATTTCGATAGATTGGAGTGGCAGAAAAAGGTATTTCCATGGGAGAATGTGTCTCTCGCTGTCACTGGCTTGGCCCCAAGTGTGCTACCCAAGTTTGAAGGCAGCCATTCAGGAACGGGTGTGCACAGGATCCTCTTGGTCTTGAGGTTCATGTGCCGATGCTCTCCGCTTGCAGGTGGTGGTCGCGGGGGCCGAGTGGCACTACATCGCGACGCAGGGGCCCCTGCCGCACACCTGCCATGACTTCTGGCAGATGGTGTGGGAGCAGGGAGTGAACGTGATCGCCATGGTGACTGCAGAAGAGGTAAGCTGTCGTGGCACTGCACCCTGCACCCTCCTCCTGGGCAAGGGTGGCTGGGGATGGCCCTGGGACTGAGAACTTCACCACCCGCCCTCCCCTCGCCACTCTGTCTCTGTAAATCCTGTCCCCCGGTCTACATCTGTTTTCTAAGAATGTCCACCCCCACACCTAAATAATTTATTGTGGTGGCTTTTTCTGCCTTCCGTGGTCACATGACTCCTGATACTTCTTTGGGTTGCTGTGCATAATGATGCAAACCAAGCAACACAAAACCAAAAGCCACTGCACGTGAGTTCTACCAGCCCGTGGTGGGGGGCTGACATCTCCCCCTTTGCCCTGGACTTGGAGAACCTGGGCGTGCTCTGAAGCCAGCGACATCCCCTTGTGACCCAAGCCCACATGTGCGGTGCTTATCAGCTCAAAGGGGACCAGAAGCCATTGTTTCCCCGAGTGGTATCTGTTCTTTGGGAGGGGGGAAAAAACAATCCTGTTTCTTCCCTTGCCAAGCCAAACACTGGCTTTGTGTGGCAGCTGACCGCTCCGAGCCTGTGCTGCCCGTCCGGCTCTTGGGGCAGGAGGAGTGCTGCACTGTTCCTCTTGTCACAGCCTCAGATTCTTTTCCAGCCACCTCCTTTTTGTTCCTTTCATGAAATGCCAGCTTGTGTTTTTGTAGTGGCTTTACAGAGCAACTTCCCCCGTGCATTTTTATGGAGACTCAAGATGTCACTGTAACGCTTTCCTCACTGCTGCTCAGGGCCAGGGACAGAGAGAGTAGGGGTGGGGTCATATTGTTCAGTTGTTCAGGCAGCTCTGTCCAGAGCAGCCCATTGTAAGATGGTTCCCGAAGGCCCCTTGACCTGGGCTGACCTTCCCTGTGACTGGCCACCAGCAGAGTTGATGACTCCCTTACGGTCTCTGGACTGCATTTGTCATCTTATCAGGTGTGAGGGATTCCCCAGCTAAGTGCCCTGAGGTCTGCGCCCAGCTTGGGCCTGGGTGCTGACGGACATGCCTTCTTCTGTCCCCGTGGAGCTCATGTCCTAGTGAGGGGATGGTACCACTTGAGTGGTAAATGAAGTTCAGGTGATGCTGAGTGCCACAGAGCCCACAGGCTGCTGGCAGAGAGCAGTGGGGCGGGTGTTGCTCCATGCACAGGGGGCAGTCGGGCCCCTTCGGGGTGGCTGCCTGTGAGCTGTGGTGCCTGCGCCACGTGCTGTGTCAGCACAGAGCGAGCCTGGCCATCTGCAGTGGGCAGCGGGGCTCAACCTTGCTCCATCCAGATCGGTGCTGGGCACAAAGCCCCAGCAGGAGCGCTGCCTCTCGGGAAACTTGCTTCGTGCTTCAAACTCGAGGCCCTCCATGGAGCCCGGCGTGGGCTGCGTGGCTACCGTAACCCTTTTGGCTTGGGTCAGCCAGGAAGCTCCTGGAAATAGCCCTAGGGCCTCGAGCACTGTGCTCCTCCCTCCTTCCCTCTCTCCCTCCCTCTCTCACTCCCTCCTTCCCTCATCCTCACCTTTCCTCATTCCCCATCCCGCCCTCTGCAGTGAGGTCAAAACTGCATCAAATTGAGAACTAAACCTCCTGTAAATGATTGACCGTGCATATCTTAAGAAAAGAAACAAGGAAGGGAGAAAGGCTGGTGATGTTGGTCTTGCAAACTAAACTTTGTCACTGCCATTGTGGGGGGCTGAGGCCTCTCCTACTGCCTTGCCCCCTGCAACTGCCCTGAGAACCCTACTGTTGCCTGTCCCTGTCTGTACCTGGCACTCCCTTTTCTCTGAATCTCCCATTTTCCGTCTCAGATCTTAAGATGGAGAGGGTAAGAGCTGCCCTGGCTGAATTCCCCATTTTGCTCTCCTATGTGATACAGGAAGGCGGACGAAACAAAAGCCACCGATACTGGCCCAAGCTGGGTTCCAAGCACAGCTCTGCCACCTATGGCAAGTTCAAGGTCACCACAAAGTTCCGGACAGATTCAGGTTGCTATGCAACCACAGGCTTGAAGGTCAAGCACCTTCTGTCCGGACAGGAAAGGACAGTGTGGCATTTGCAGTATACAGACTGGCCTGACCATGGCTGCCCGGAGGATGCCCAAGGATTTTTGTGTAAGTTTTTTTCCTCGCTTTTCTTTAAGAAGGGATGTTTTTTCTTAAGTGGAAAACAGTTTTGTGACATTGAAGTATTTGTCCTTTCATCACTGTGTTGATGGGGCAGAATAATAAATGTCACTTATTATAGTCTGTTTACCTTTTATGCAAATGAGGTAATTAGCTATTCTTTAATCAGTAACTATTGTGCTGCGTACTAGGATGTGGAGGTCTAGGATTGCGTACTGTGTCTGTGTGCTGTCTTTTTTTCAGAGTTTAATTTGTTTTCTGTGTTGATGCTTGTACGTTACTTACAAATAAGTAGAATTTTTCACTAGTAGCAAGGCGTCCCTAGGCAGTGTCTGCTTCTCAGCGATCCCCTCTAGGTATGCTTGGCTCTTGGCTGCCGTCTGTCCTAAGATCCTACCTCCCCGATTTGTGAGGCCTGAGAAGCTGCTGTCGATTGGCCCCAGCCCCTGGTGCTTCGGTGCTGGACTCTGGTGACAGCTGTGGTCCCAGACAGTCACAGTGGTGACACTCAGGCAAATGTCAAATGAGGAAAAAGAGGGGGAAAAGACAAATAAGACTAAAATAAAGTATGAACCTGAACAACAGCAAAAAAAGACAGAAAAAAGAAAATAAAAGCACAGTAACAAAAAACCGGTGAATTCTCCGGTGCCTCAGTTGTGTGGTGTCAGAGCCCCAATCTGTGCTGGTTGTCCCGCCACGGACTAGTGGGACTAGTGCTGGGGTGGGGTAGATCTTGGCCTCTGGGTTGGGGGCTGGGGCCAGGGCCTTCAGCTAGTGACATTCAGGATGTCACTTAGCACCCTCCATGGGGAAGGGCCCACGTGCTACCGTCTACGTGAGCTTTAAAGACGTTACTTACTCTCATAAAATCAGTCAGGCCCAGAAGCACAGGTCTACCAGGAGTCCTCCTACTCAAGGTAGGGAGAGTAGGCAGAGTGCATGACAGAGCTGCAGGGTAAAGGCCACCGTGCTGGCATAGGCAACAGCGTCACTTACTGCTTCACGGGCACAGAGCTCTTGTGTGGGACAATAAAATCCTGGGACTGGGTAGCGGGGAGGTGGCACATCCCTGTGGCTACACTTCAGGGCCCTGAGTTGTACTCTTCAAAATGGTTAGAGTGGTAAGTCCTCGTTGTACCTGTTTTCCCAAAATTAGAAAAAGCCACGGGGAAGTGGGATAAAACTCCCTGTGAGGTTGCCCCTGAAGGCCTGGGTCTGCCTCACAAGCCTGAGTTCCACTGCATTGTCCTCTGCTCCTCACCTCATGAGTGAAGATACTTGTGATTAGTGAAATCAGCTTGAAGCTTTTGAAGCCGGAATGCACTCAGATGGCTCAGTCATTTGTTTCTGTATTTCTTATGGTGTAAAACTGACCAGGGTATGGGCAGTCGTTTATTTGCCAGGCCAGAACTTGGGGTGACCCCCACTGTGTGAGGTGCTTGACTCATCCCTTACTAGGGTGCTCAGGTGCAGCTGAGGCCACCGTCTTGGCTTTTAAGCTGTTGATGGTCCCCTGGACAGGGCAGACCAGTGACTGTGACCTCGATCTGCCCATCACAGGGGTGGCAATGTCAGTGTGGATTTTTATGGCCAAGGGATACAGGGGTGAGTGGATGAGAAGGAGGAGGAAAGAGAGAATAGACTTCTAAGACCCCAAAATAACCAGCTTATGAGTTTAATCACAAAAGATTTGGGTGTGTACATCCTCACTGACATAAGGTTTCCTTTTCCACTAAAGCGATGATACTTAGAGGCTGGATACTGAGAGTACAGAAGCGAAAGATGACTCAGGAGAGGCTCCGCCTGGTGTGTAGCTCACGCTGGTATGTTAGTGCTCAATCGCAGTCTGTCAGGGCCAGCCAGATAGCTCAGTGGAATAAAGCGTCTGCAAGCAGGCACAGGGGCCAGGGATTCAATCTCCAGGCCTGCACTGCCAGCTCTGTCCCCGGGGGCATGCTGAGACAGCAGTTGAGACTGGGCGTGGTGGTGCGTGCCTGTAATCCCAGCTCTTGGGAGGCTGTAAACAGGCGGATCATTATGAGTCCGATCTAGTAGTGAGACCCTGAACACCCTGTAGACCCTTCCCTAAAATACAGAATAAATAAATAAATAAAACTAACAGTTTGTCTTCACCTCCTCCTCTTCCTCCACTCTCTCTCTCTTTCTCCTCAAATGTCTTTTTCTTTTTTGCTGTAGCTCTACACTTCAGAGAGCGTTAATAATTTGCCTGAGGTCCAGCAGCCAGTTAAGTGTAGACCGTCACAGAGACCTCTGCAGAGCTTCTTTTCCTTACTGTTCTCTTTTTTATTCCTTTCAGATACTCTTTTGCTAACTGACGTTTTAAAATTTTCTTCAAGAGGCAGAAAATAGAGAATACTAGAAGTCGATTGGGTTAGTGGTTGGCTAACAGCCCTCATGAAACGCTGACTTCGCAAGGTGGTTGAAGGGTAGCCGGATCTTTTACATCGGAGCCAATTTATAGAATACACAGTCTGAATTACTGCGACATACAGAGACTATTTTCGAAGGATATAAATTGACTTGCTAAGTTATTTCTTTAAAACTCAAAAGAGGTACAATGGCGTGCAGGCCCTTAGAAGTGTTGGCCTTCAAAGTCTCGTAGATTTTAAGGATTTTGCCAATATTTAAATTTATTTACCTGGATGCAAGTGCCTAAACCAGCTTATGTCCCCTGCTTCAGAAGACCTCCTCGAGTTACAGCTTCAGGAACATTATTGGCGTGACTGATAGAGGGAACACCTGCTCCAGTGCAGTTTCTCAGCATTTTATTGGAAACTCTGTTGCATAAATGTGTGGAAATGCCCGCATGTCTTTTTCCTCTTTAAATTTAGCTCAAGGAAACCTGTATGTCTTGTAAGTGAATCCTCAGTCAGGCAAAAAACCCAGTTACCTGGTCCCTTTCATCCCTTCTGGAAAAATTCCTAAGGGAGTTCTGTGTATGTGATGCCATTCATCTCAGGGTGTTTTTGTTTTGTTTTTTCTAGCTTATTTCATATTGCTACTAATAGTATTACCACAGTCAGTGTAACTATTCTACTAGTCATCATTGTAAAACCAGGACTAGTTTGACTCTTTGGTGAACTCCTTCAGATGACTTTGTAATTGAGTGGGTTATAAAGGAAAATACTCATACTTATTAACTGCATATAAATCAGTGCCTTTAAATTATTAGAATGGGCTGGTTGTGGTGGTGCATGCCTGTAATCCCAGCACTTGGGAGGCTGAGGTAGGAGGATCCTTGAGAATTGGAGACCAGCCTGGGCTACAAAGGTAGCTCAGAGCTAGCCTGAGCAGCATAGTGAGACCCTGTCTCAAAAAACAAAATAAAAAAAATAAAATAAATAAGTAAGTAAATAAGTAAATTACTAGAGCGGTTGAGTGTCCTTTTTCTCTTCAGCAGCTGGAGCATTTGTCCATGTTTCCACTGTTCAATTTAGGTGAGGTTTTCTGAGTATCAAGAACCTTAAAACCATCTGTCCGTTGAGCTACTGCAGGAATCTAACTTACGTAGTGACTTTTTCTGATTTGTGGGCTTTATGATGGTTACATTTGTGTTCTCTCCCTTTTTCCACTGAGGCTTGCATTTGGCTTCCCGTGGAAGTAGTGGGTGGACCCCCAGGTGCTGAGTGGGCGTTGGGACAGTGCGGACGTCCCAGCCCACCCCAGCAGCTCCCCAGGGGCTCGTCTTGGGCTGCCGACTCACCTAAGCGCGCTGCTGCTGACAAGCACCCTCCTCAGAGTCTGTTTTCAAACCTAAAAATGAAGTCTTGACATTCACTGGTGCTGTGCGTGGACAGGGACAGGGCAGGTGGCTGCCACTGTGCAGTAGAAGTTGGCTCTGCCGCCAGGGCGTTTGAAGGGGACCTCGCTGCTGTTCTTACAGGCGTTGCTGTAAGTAATGTCTGGAATCATCTGCTCAAGGGACTTAGGGATTTGCAGAGGGGAAAACAGAATTTAATTTTTAAAAAAAGAACTGTTTAATTTAAAGAACAAATTCTCCCTCGGACTAATTGACTCCCAGCTGGTCCTTTCTGGATCCAGGACTATACAGCAGGTAGCAGCCAAATAATTAATGTCTTGTAAGAACTGCAAATTGCTGTCACTTAGAACAGGAGAGGCTCAGTATTGGTCCTGTGTCCTGTGTCCCCCTCAGCCCCTGTTGTGCGCAGAGCCGCATAGTGGTGACAAGATAACGCGTTTTGTCCGCAGCCTACCTGGAGGAGATCCAGTCTGTGCGTCGCCATACCAACAGCATGCTGGATGGTGCCAAGAACCGGGCCCCTCCCATTGTGGTCCACTGCAGCGCTGGCGTGGGCAGGACTGGCGTGGTCATCCTGTCAGAGCTGATGATCTACTGCCTGGAGCACAACGAGGTGAGTCCGCCCATCCCGAGGACCCCACCTGGAGGACAGGCCTGCCCATGGCCGCACCTTCAACCGCAGGCTTCGTTTCCACACTCATGACCAGAGTCTTCTAGACCCTTGGTTCCTAGAGGAACCCTAACATTTCCAGCTTTCTTGGTGTTTAGCTTCTTATCACTTGCAAAAATCTCCAAAACAGTGTAGAAGAAATATGCAGAAAGCCTCATCCTAGGCAATGTTTTCTTCCCGGTACAGACAGTCTGCTGTGTTGGGTGGAATGCGCCGTGTTGCCCCGTGAAATTTAGATATGTCTCGCGTAGCTCTGGCCTGCAGCCTATGTGAGAATGCTTGCTCTTGGGAAAAGTTTTCCATTCTTCAGGGTGAGGTTTCCATTGAAAGGAGGCCTTGCTCTTGTCGGGGTTGGTGGGGTACAGAGAGCAAGGCAGGCACTCTGTCCGTCCAGGCATCTGCAGATGCCCCAGCTCTGTTCTGAGCTTGTGCCGTGCTGGGTGGCACCCCCTGCCCGACGCATGGTGAGGGCATTGTGCTGAGGGCGTTGTGCTGAGAGACTAGGTAGGGAGGAGGCCGAGGGCCGCTTCTGCCTTCTGTTCTGGTTCCAGGCTTTGGTTCTGCTTTGCTGGACTCTGCAACCCTCAGCGGGTGCCCTGCACCCACTCATCCCAGTCCCGAGCTGTAAGGTCCCTAAAGGGCGTGTGTGTTCCTGCTGCCTGGTCCTCAGCTCTGTCATGTGGAGAAGCAGGTGGTTCTTTCTTTACAGATGAGGAAACTGAGGCAGTCATGTGACTGGTCTCATGCCCCATGGCTCATGGGCAGGTAGGCAGAGGTCACCTAGCTCCTCGTCCACGATGTCTTCCCGCCTTCATTCTGTAGCACTACAGCGAGGACACTGGACAGCACACAGAAACTCTTGTAGTGGCGTGGGATAGATGACAGTGTCCTAATGGAGGATTCTCTCTGCCCGTATGTGTGTTCACTGAATACCCTCGAGGTTCAGAAGGTTAAATGTCACCCCAGGAAGTTTGTCATGTTGAACCTTTCAGGCAAAGAATAAATGCTAAATATAAACATATATAAAGGGTTTTTAAGCTCCTGCCTAGAAAGTTTAAATCCAGAAACTTTTAGTCTACTTGGAGCTACACAGGAGAAGTAGGGGGTATCCCCTGCTGTGGCCTAATGTTTAATAAACAAAGCAAAACAAAAGAACTCCCTCAAAACTTGTAAACAAGCAAAATGCTCACTATGGAAATAGTTGACGTTACACAGCGCAAATGTTGTCCTTCTGGTTTGTTTGGCCGCTTTCTCTCACCTAGGCTTTCTGTATGTGGTGTCATGTGGTGTGACGTCCCTCGTACAGTGAACAGTGAGCCTCGAACCTAGGGCACCCGGTGCTTGACAGACGCAGGAAGAGGCTGCACCCTGTGCTGGCCCAGCTCACATTGGCTCACATTGACACTTGTCCTCCTGGGGCTGTCCGGGAGGGAGGCCTGGGGGAAGAAGGGGCCTCGCCATCGCGGTTGCCGCCCTTGTCTTTTCTTCCTCTGGCCCCACTTCCGGCATGCGCGTCTCCCCCTTCTCTCCCTTCCCTGCCCACACTTTCTCTGCCCTCTACCCTGTGCCCTTAGCAGTTTATGAGGCTGGCTTCTCTGACATGCGCAGTGGTTCTGTTCTGAGTGGGGGACACAGCTCCGTGGGGCAGTGATATGAGTCCCTGCTGGCCAGCTGTGACAGGAGCCCAGGACACACGCGCCATACATAGAGGCCACCCTGGGGTGGGGTGGGTGCCTGGGGCAGCTGGGCCTCGCTGGGCCTGGGCAAAGGCTGCAAGTGGTGAAGTGCCCTCCATGCCGGCCGCCTGCCAGAGCAGCCTCTGCTGGGTGTGATCGTCCAGCAGGGACTTCCGTTCCCGTCTGTGCAGATACCGCATGACCCATAGTTCGAGCTCCCCGTCTCCAGCACAAACAGAGCCAGCTCTATCTGTCCCATTTCCCACGGTTGCTATCAGAAGGTGGTGAGCAGGAAAACCCAGTGCTTTGTTACGATGCCCTATCAGGCCTGGCGGGCCAGATCCCAGGCCCTGTTGGAAGTACGTTGTAAGATGTTTAGCTCGCTTTTGAAACAGATTTGTGATAAACAAGTATGACATTTCTCTCCCAAATATTCCTGCCTTGTTTCCACAGCTGGCTTTAGGATGGATAACATGACTTTAAAAAATACTGTGTTTAATTTTTTTTGAAGATCAGTTATAGTAAAGCTACACTGCCACCAGGCCCCCTTAGAATTCCCCATCGGGCTTCAGAGGCGCTGATCCTGCTGCTTTCTGAAGCAGCCCTGCGAGTCCTCTTTCCCGAGTGCCTTTATCTGTGCTGTCCTGTGGCTACCTCAGTGTCCTGGATTGATTCAGAATGTTGAGCTTTCATTTCTACTTTGGGAACGAGCCAGGAGCACACAGCGCCTGCTCTGAGAACCAGGTGAAGGAGGACACAGTGTGATGCTTTTACCTGACAGAAATCACCAAGCACACTTTGTGTGGATTCGGGACACCAAGGCTGCCCTGACAGCGGGACTTGGGACACTTGTCCTCCTGGGGCTGTCCGGGAGGGTGGCAGTGGTGAGGGAGAGGTATGGGGACTTCAGGCCCCCGGAGCCACCCTGTTAACTTCCTCCCCAGAGCTCTGTTCTCAGTGGACTCACACATTGCTTGTCTGATACTCCAAGCACTTTTGATCAAAGGCCTCCCGGCCGGAGGTGACAGGTGCTCAGACACTGCACTCTGGTGTGGTAAATCCTCGCTGGTCAGGTCAACCCGCTGCCTGATCGAGGTCCCAGGCCCAGCAGACAGCAGGCCAATGTCACCTGCTAACTGCATAGTCATTGATGTCACGAACATGAGTTGTTTTTATTAGAAACACACGGTGACGGGCCAGAAGCAGCACCAAACTCTTTGTAGGCATTTTGTCAGTCGAACCTGCCGGGTAGACCCTGTTCCTTTTCCCACACTGTCGCCGGGGAAATGCTCCCAAGAAGGGCGAGGCCACCCTTGTAGGTGAGAGCCTTGCAACCTCTATTTTACAGAAGAGGAAGCTCAGACCCAGGTGCCTTAAACCCATCTTCAGCAGGGCTGAGGGGAGCAGTCAGGTAAACCCCAGCCTGCAAGTCCTGCCTAGCAGAATGAATATACTGTTTAAGCCAGGGAGATAGCTCAGTGGCATGGGCACCTGCCTGGCAAGGACAAAGTCCTGAGTTCGATCTTTGGATGGCAGAACTGAACTAAAATAGAAAAACAATCAAATGAATAAGCTGTTTATAAAGTCTCCCACCCAGGCCATCCGGCGACCAGTGCCTCCATGGCTGGTGCAGACTGCCTTGTCCTGCCTGGCAAGGGGCAGAGGTCTCTGATCTGGGGCCCGAGCTCAGGCGGCAGTGGGTGGTTCCTGGAAGAGGGGGCCGGGAGGGACCTGGGAGCCTCTGGCCTCAGCGCTTGCCCTTTCTGTCCCCCTGCAGAAGGTGGACGTCCCGGTGATGCTGCAGCTGCTCAGGGAGCAGAGGATGTTCATGATCCAGACCATCGCGCAGTACAAGTTCGTCTACCAAGTCCTCATCCAGTTCCTGCAGAACTCCAGACTCATTTAACCCCCGTCCAGCGCCTGCAGAGGGACCCGGGTCCTCTGCGCACGACGCTGCTCCCGCCACAGGGACCTGCAGCCTCAGCAGGAAGGCCACGGCTCCTGCAGATGGGAGCCCGGGTCACCTGGCAACATTGTGTATTATTTTATATGAGATAATTTATTTTTTCCTCTTTGGAATGACTTTTATGAATTATTATAATGAGGTTTTTACAGCAATACAGTGCATTGCATTTGAACCACGTTTTGACTGATCTGCATCGTAAGACATCAGGAGGGAAGGTTGCCCAGTGGGGACTCTGGGGACAGAGGCACAAGGTGCACTTCTCTAGTGAAGGAAGTGGCAGCCAGATTTGTAAGCCAGCCTGCGATTTGTCCGCATAACTGCTTGCGTCACAAGTCAGAGATGGCAAGAAAACAAGTTCATCATGGAATGGAAAGCAAAGGGCCCAAAGGAGGAAGGAAGCACTGTTCTCTTCTGTTTGGGGGGCTTGCTCAGGAGGCGCGCTTAGACGGTTCCCGCTTCATCCTCAGTAACCTCCTTCCCACCTGTGTCCCAGGGCCCCAAGCTTGAGTTAAAGATAGGAGAGATGTATGTGTGGGGCGGGGGGAGGTCCACTGACACCTTCCGAGCTGAGCGGGTCTCCCCGCTCCATGTGTGTCTGTCTGCTTGGTCTGGGGCTGAGCCCCAGCGCCTGCTGCTTCTCCCATTCATAGGCAGATCCTGGTCTGGTGCTGTGGGTGCCAGGGCTGGGCTGTCCCGCAACCCGATCGATCCCTTCCCTGGTTGGAAGTGGAGTGGAGCAGCGCGGGAGGAGGACCAGGGGGCACTGGTGCTGTGCTTCAGTGAGGTGCGGGGTGACTGGGTGCCTGCAGGCCAGGCTGGGTGTGTCCATCTGTCCGTTGGTCCCTGTCAGAGGACAGGCTATAAAGGAAACAGCTGGGAAGCTGGTTTCCAGGACCCACCTGGCACTTGGCAGCTGGGGCATGGCCTGCACCATGCTGTGCAGCCCGTGGTGGGAGCGAAGCTGACCTCAGGTTCACGTCGTGATCCTCCTCCTGCTCTCCTGGGAAGGGGTGGATGCATCTCTTACAGGGCCCCCCGCTTTGGTCTATCTCTCCACCTGCTCTGTGCTCAGCTGTGGCCTTCACAGCGCTCGGCTTGAAGCTCAGTTCATGTCTCTTGCCTGTGACCCCACCGGTCAGCGGCCTTTGAATCCCTTGGTTTAGTACAAAGAAATCATGGCTCACCCTCTGTCCTGCTTCCTGAATGAATTTTGAGCCATTTTCCATTCTGCATATCTTTTTCTTAAACACAACTTTTAAGTTCTGGATCTCTTCTCAGAACTGACCTAGGTATCCGTGTCCCATGTACTTTCCTCCATGGCTGCCTGGCTTTGGGTTTGTTTTTGTTTTCCTGAGCTGAAAAGATAGAGTGTGGTTGTGTCTCCATAACTGCCTGCCACACGCAGGAGCGGGCACGGCTGGCCACGACTCCCGCCAGCTCCACCTCTGGCCAGGGTCACCACGCTGCTGCTGCTGCTGCTGCTGCTGCTGCTGCTGCTGCGTGTGTGGCTCCGAGCTTCTGTCTGGCAACGTGGCCCTTCCCCTCGGGCGTCCTGCAAGGTGTGTGGTTTGCTCGGGCATACCTTCATCTGAGCTTCGTGGACTCTAGGCTCGTGGCTTGTGCTCTGGAAAGGAAACCATGGGGGGCACACATAGCTGCAGTACCACAGAGACGCTGACCACCAGGGGAAAGCATTTTGTTTCCGCTTCCTTAGAGGCGTTTTTGGTCCTTGGACGGCCTAACAGTTGATCTCAGTTACTGGTTTATTATATGACGAAGAACGTCACTATTTGCCTTGCATCTCTGAGCCCCAGCGTGGGCCCTGGAGAAATGCTTTGTGTGGGCAGCATGCAGACGTGCCTTGCCTTTGCGCTCACCATGTGGGGCTCCTTCAGCCTCACCCACTGCTCCTGCCTTAGGCTTCCAGAATGTTCACTGAAACACAGGATGCAGGGCGGGAATGGGTGTGACATCCACTTTCCCAGCCAGAGTTTGTATGGAAATCCAAACACTCAAGTTATTCCATACATTCCACTAAAACGAAAAATGCTTCTGGTTCTTTCATACATTTTGCATTCCTTTTCGCCTCTCCAGAAAGTGCCAACGTGGCTTCTGTTGAATTAGCGGCAGGCAGGTAGGTCTTTTCCGTGGCATCTGCATAATCATTATCCAGAGGTGCTGCACATCTGGGCAAACAGGCCAAGAAGTGAGCCTTGAAGTGCGGTGTATTAGTTATCGAGTTAGAGCTTTTGGAGTGAGTTCCTGGTGATGTATCAAGCCTAACGCTGGGACTGTCAGGGTCTACTGCTGGTAGGATTCGAAGAGAGAAAATTTAAAGTGGAAGGAAAAGAAAAGATGCTGTCTCAGAGACAAGCTGTCAGAATGTTCTCTGGCCTCTGGTTTGTCCTTTCATTTGCACTCAGCAGGCTATGTTGACCAAGTTTGCATCCCGGTCCCCGTGGTCCTTGTGGTCTTCGTGTCTTCATCCCTGACGCAGGGAGAGATGGCTGCCATCGGTTGTGCCCCAGCAGCATTGGCAGGTGGCTGTCACCTCTACCCTGAGCTCTGCCCATGCACAGGCAGGAAGCGGGTCTAGCTGCCTGAGAAAGGGGCGCGTTCTGGCTTTCTCCCATGAGTCAAGGCGGATGTGGGTCTCTGAAAATGAGCAAGCCGGGGGAGGTACGAACACCTCCGTGTGGATTGTTCTTTCCAGCTTAGGGAGAAGCTCACTTGGACAGATTTTGTTGTTCTGGGTTGAGAACTATTGCTTCTGACCGCAGTGCAGCTGTCCTGCTTTCCCGGGGGAGCTGGCTCTCTCCTGCTGCTCCAGCACCCACCCGCCCACCCGGCCAGTGGGTCTTGTGCGCACTGCCAAGGGTGCATTCTGGGGCTGATATCGGCTCAGGCTCAGGCTCAGGCTCAGGCTCAAGCTGCCTGTATCCTGCCTGAGCTCTACTTATGCTAAAGGCCAACTGTAGCAGGCGCAGCAGGCCACATGTCTAGCCAGCGAGCTGCTGCTTCTCCCCTCCTGTAGTTTAACGTGTGGAGGTTCCAGTCACCGACCCTGTTTCCTGAGACTATGGAAACTGCAAGTGGACCAACCAAGTACAGAGCTTGTCTCTTCCCCCAGTGCAGCGATGGTCTCATTGGATGCATGGGAAAGCTTGTGGAACTGCTGGCTGGGGGCCTCCCCCTGGTCACGCTCTGTGAGTGGCCACAGTGAGTGGCTTTGTTCTGGGGCTGGGAAGTCACTCTCCATGTGACAGACTGGGAAGCCACCAGGCACATCCCTTATGGGGTCCAGTGGTTGTCCTTTGCTGATGCTGTCTCTGTATTTGTCTGGATTGGCTGACCGTATGTAGTCCAGTAGTTACGAAGCCTGAGGCAGGGACCCCAAAGGTGCCTTCCATGAGAACAGCAGACAGCACCTTCTGACTTCCCATTTCCAGTGGGTCAGTTGATGGGAACAGCTGGGGTCACTGATGACCATTGGGAAGAGAGGCGTCAATCACTTGGGGCAGGCGAGGACTTCGTAGAAGGTGTGTAGGGAGTCTGGTCGGCTCAAGGTCTGCTTAGGTCCTCTGCCTCTCATTCATCCTGCTAGGGGTGACTGTCAGGCAGAGTTCCCACAAGTGCCAAGCAGTCACCATGGGGCCCTTTTGTGGTTGGGTTTTCAGCTTTCTCACTTAACTAAAGATTCTGTTACCACATTCCACTTCACTGCCAATGGCTTTGATGAGGCATCTCCATGCCCTCGTTAAGTGATTTCTCTCACAAGCAGAATGTGAGCTCCTCTAGCTGCAGCTGGAGAACCGTGAGTGTTCCGTGGGGACTGCAGATTTCCAAGTGGCCTACATGGGGGTGGGGGAGGGGACATCTAGTTGGCTCCAACAGGCAGAGTTGAGCTATAGTATGGGAACGTGTGTGGGATGCTTCCCGCGAGGAGAATAGTTCTGGTCTTTACCTCAGCCACTAAATCATTTGCGGGCCCAACACCTTGCTGCCAACCATGTGGAAAAGGCTAGCACGACGCATGGCAGGTGTGTGAAGGTCTCTTACCAAATTCTGCTCTCCGGAATCACTTGGAGGTAAGCGAGACGCAGAGCATCCTGGGAAGCTCAGCCAGGCCTGGCCCACCAGTACTCGGCCTGTGTCTGCTTGTTGTGGGCGTTGCATATACCTGGCCTCTTACGCGGGTGGACCATGCCTTTTACCTTTTCCAGTCTGAAGTAGCTGCATCTTCTCTCTCAGGATCCAGCTGGAAAGTCCCCTGTGAACACACCCACGTGCCTGGCCGGGGATCTGACACTACATGTTGCATCCCCTGGATCCCCCATGTCACTTGGTACAGGCAAGGGGAGGGCGCACGTCTGTCTCAACTGTTCCCACTTTGCTCCTCCTCCCATTTTACAAAGAGACCGAGGGACACCTGAGTCGTGAGGCAGGAGGTGGACTTGTGCAGGGCCGGCCTGCTTGTGACACGTATCTGCAGAGAAAGTCACTTTCCCTCTGCTTTGCTCTGGCCTGTGGCAGGCATCCTCCTTCCTAAGAATGGCCCTTAAATTTGCCTGAAGAAGAGCCCTCCATGGAGAGGAGGAGGAAGGTCTTAGGTCCGTCCCGAACTTCCTGCCAACAAGTTCTTGTTTGACACTTTCTTGGACCCGGATTCTTCTTTCTGTGGCGTCAGTGTTTGGAAGTGGCCCCGGAGGACAGTGCTGGTGTCACTGCTAGGTTCAGTGTCCTTGAAGCCGAGGGTGTGGTGAGTGCCCGAAGCTGAGCGCCGCTCGGTGGTGCCGCCGTCCTCACCCTGAGGCGGCCAGGGCTCTGCAGCCTTCTGCTCCTCTTGCTCTGCTTGGCTGTCCACGCTGCCCCTTCCTTTCTTTAGCTGCCCTGTGCCTGCAACCCTGCCAAAGCGTTAAGCTTGCTCATAGCAAATCACTGTCTCATACCTCTCCAAAATGTGCAGTTAGGAAACTAATTATAATTTTTTTTCAAAAAGTGTACATGGCTTCAAGGGGTAAGAGCTGCTAAGTGAAAATACCAGGAAGGAAGGCAGCTAGAGAACTGTCGGCCAGCCTGGCCTCAGACACACACCTGTCATCCCAGGCTGAGGCAGGAGGACGGCAAGTTCAAGCCCGACCTGGGTGACTCAGTGACTTACATAACATTGGACTGTAGTCCAGGCCGTAGACCATGGTTCAATCCCCAGTGCCACCAAAAGAAAAAGAAAATGGTCAGCGATCAGGCTGCCACCCCTCGCCTTCTTCCTGCTCCCTGATGGAGACTGTCCTTCAGTGCCAGAGATGAAAGGAAAGGCAGGACTGGACCGTGCTTCGCTCCAGGACACTGTGGCCCTTGGCACTGGCAGGTGAACGTCCACAGATGGGCAGCGTGGCGTGGATGCGAGTGGTCTGACTAGTATCTTCTAGCTTCTTCCTGCGCCGTGGCCTTTCCACACAGATGTGCCATGGAGCTAGATGGGCACCCCAGGCAGGCCGGAGGGCTGCCCACCCACCCGCCTTCCTTCCCACCCCCTTCCTTCAGGGAAATGCCAGTGCCGCCGCCTCTGAGAAGCTTGGCTTGGCATCCTTCTGTGCCTTGCTGAAATCTCAGGAATGTCACTTAGAGTTTAGCCAGGTAACACTCGGGCAGCACCTGGTGTCCTTGGCATTTCTCCGGAGCCCTCCCCTACTCTGCTGCAGCGAGTGCCACTACATCCCTCTATCCCTGCAGCGTCGGCCGGAAGCTGTCACCCAGAGCCAGGACCTTCTCGTGAAATCGTGAAGTCCCACTGCGGTTTCCTCCAAACCTCCTTGCCATTGTTAGTCCTCCCAACGGTCGCTGTTCACCAAGGTGACTTCCTGTGTCTGCCCTTCATGCCTATAGTGGCCAGCAAGCCTGTGTGCGAGTCCTGTGGATGGGAGGAAGAGGTTTGCACCTGCAGGTGACGGTTATCCAGTACCCCGTCCCGTAACCTGTGTGACGCCAACCAGGAGGTCTATCACGTCGGTTTCACGTGGGCCATTGTATTATACTTCAGTATTCCCATGCTTTTCTCGCTGTTTTTTTTTTGTTGCAAATTTTGTACCCTTCAAAAGAAGTCACTCAGACTGGTTTAGGTTTGAAATGAAATCCACGACCCCAACCTAGGAACCAGTTGGGTCTTAAGGCTCAAGGGCCAGCTTCCGAAGCCCCGCCGGCTCCCCACATGACCTGTGTGTGGGATGATCTTGTTGGCTTTGGGGGTTGAATGCAAGAGTAACCAGCACCCGTCAGTTAGACGCATCCCTGGTTTGGGGTGACCACTTGCTACCTTGCAAGGTGGAAGCCCGATTTCTTGACTAACAAAAGGACAACTATTAGGAGATTGAAGAACCGAGTTCCACAGCACATCCCCAGCATGGGGGAGTGGCTGGCTCCAGGGCCACGTCACCTGTACTTGTGTATAGACGCCCTTCCAATACTTTTTCTCTCTCCCAACTTGATATGAAAAGCCTTAAGTAAAACTATGCATGCTTTCCCTATGTGCTATTTTGTATCAGTAAATAAGCTTATGCTTGCCAGTTTCGTACACAGGGCTGAGGTGTATAGAACTGACTCCAACAGTATTGTTTGCACTGTTTCCTGTCCATTTTTATAAAGTCTTCTTTCAGTATCCGGTAAGTCCTTACCAGCCTCTTTGTTACTGTAAAATGTTTCTTATGTGCCTTTTCAAATGTGAGATCTTTATTCTAACCTTTTTTTTGTAAGAGATATATATTGATTTCCATACACAATAAAACTTTTGTTTTTCAGAGAAATTGGTGATGTCTGACCTCTTCTGTAGCGTGACTGTGTGCACTAACAGAACACACCAGTGTCCCTGACTGGCGGATTCTTGTCAGAGCAGGAGGTGCCTAGGAAAGTCTAAGTTCTCATCTGTTGTAGCCCCCCTTATTGCCGCTCACCTTTTAGTCCTAAATAAGCCATTGTTCTGGGAACTAGAAAAATGTGAGGGCCAGTGACAAACACAGAGAAAGGGTCTTTGCCCAGATGCTGTGACCACTCTCTGAGCTCCGCATGTGGAAACAACGCCATCTGCTCTGCAAACCCTGCACGCTCGTGTTTGTCTCGCACCTTTCCAGTAAGCTCAGCTTGCCCTAGGTTTACAAGCTGCTTGCTGCCCGCCCTGCATTGTCAGCCAAGGTACAGACAGGGAACCCCTCGCAGCCCAAGGGGGCTTTCCTATCTCTGCCAGCAAGCAGGGTGACACCCTCTGCTGGGGATCCTCCCACCCCGGCATGCCAGGACCCTAGTACTGCAGGGCTCCCGAGGCAGTTCCCAGCACAGTGGGACAGGGATGCTGTGTATTGGCCGTGGGGGTACAGGGTTTGGGGGTAAGCAAACCTCATGAAACACACAGTCAGACGCTGGGCGCTATGCTACATGCCTGTGATCTGGCACTCGGGAGGCTGAGGCAGGAGGATCCCTGTGAGTTTGAGACTAGTCTAAGCTACATGGGAAACCCTCTCTCAAATATATATGAAATGACAATTCCAGGTGACACAGGGACTGTCAACAAAAGAATCACAACTCTTTTAAGAATGCGACTTTCTTTTAAAGGCATTGGTACACAGAACGCACCAGTGAACACAGAAGGATCACGTGAGATGGAAAAGAACAGACTCACTACTTCCTGTGCCTTTTGTGGACCAAACAGACCCACTTTATTTTCTGTGATTGACAAACAGAACAGAGTGTAGGGCTGTAATGTAGAGGGAGCAGGGGCTGCTGGGAGACGTGCCAGTCTCCAGACAGATGAGTAGTGGAGCTAGGGAAGAAACATAGCCCAAAGTATCCCCACTCCAAAGATATACACATGAAAACGAAACTCAAAGCACATACACTAAAATCAGTACAAGGACACAGAAACAGGATCAAGCTCTTCTGTACGGTTTCCTTTTTTGGGGGGTGGGGTGGTGTGGGGCAGTTGGCCAGCAATCGGACTCAGGGCCTCATGCTTGCCGGACAGTGCCATGCCGCTGAGCTATGCTCCTGACCCCATTTTATTTACTTTAATTAAAAAGTGAAGAGAAAGACTTAACAGTTTAGGAACAGCAGGGAAAGAAAACTGGTTTGTATCAGCTCTGGAAAGCACGTCATCCAGGAGCCAGAGGGCTGTGTGGAGCTTCCACGACCCCTGATGGTGCTCTCAGCACAGCTGGCCAGGTGGCCAGGCTCACCACTGCCTCAGCTAGGAACACCTGGTTGTCTTCAGGGAAGTCCAGCGAGACCAGTCTGGGCATGGAGGGCAGCATCCATGTTCTCATCACTCGGGAGGCTGAGACAGGCGGATTGCTGAGTTCCAGGCTAGCCTGGGCTCCACAGCTCTGAGCAATCTTGAACCTCATAGTGAGATTCTGCCTCCAAAAACACAAGACCTCACGACAGTATTTTGAGTGGGACAGAGAACAGGACAGGTCTGAAAATGTCTAGGGCTGTTTTGCAGAGAATTGTCAAAAATGTTCAGAACACACAGCAGGATTAACCCTTGTAGATGCTTAAAATTCTGAAGGCCCATAATAGTTATTTTACTGGCAGCAGAATGGACAAGTCCAGGAATGGATTTGTGTAGAAAGAAACCACAGTCCCCAGCAACGGGACCTTTCCAAGTCGGCAGGGATGGAGTGATTCTGGAGTTGGTGGCTAGCAGTGTTGAAGATGAAAATTGCAGTGCCATTGGATTCCTTCATGAGCAGGTTCCGATAGATCAAAGACTTGAAGTTTTATTTCTTCATTTACACACACACCAAATCTGCTCTTGGGCCAGCCAGATAGCTCAGTGGTTTAAAGCGCCTGCCTAGGCAAAGGCAGGGGCCGGGTGTCAGATTGGTCATGATGGTGCACGCCTATAATCCCAGCACTTGGGAGGCTGAAAAACAGGAAGGATCACTACGAGTCTTATCTGTGTAGCAAGATCCTGTAGACTCTATACTAAATATATTTTTTAAAAAAATCTGTTCTGGCACCCCAACTGTCCTAAAACCTCAGGGACAATCAGGGTAACAAGTATTTTCAGGGCCCCCAACATAGTCTGAGCTTCTGAATGACATGTGAGCAAAGCAAAGCCAGCCATGCCCACGGTGTTGCCTAGAAAAACACCCTATTTGTTTCTGATTCCATGTGGAAGCCCTGGGCTGGCTGCATCCCCAGGACTGCAAAGGAAGAAACGCAGCCAAGGGAGGAAAACCAGGCTGAGGCTGACACTCTGTCAAGCAGTCTGACGCCACCAAGCCACCCCTGGCATGAACCAACCCACATCTGCCACTCTTCTGGGGTGGCCAGCAGTCCCTGGGGGGCCCTAGGCTGGGGATTGCTCTCCAAAGCCAAGCCCTGGTCAGAGGCTCGGCACTTTCTGTCCTGCACCTGGGCCCTGGGACAAGAGGGCTGCTGCAGAGTTAATCACCCATTGCGGGAACTGAATCCATCACAGGTACTGGAGCCACCATAAAACCCCAGGCCACCAGAGTGGAGCCACTGGAAGTTGAGGGCAGGTCGTGTGTACATGGGCCGGGGCTCCCAGTTCTACACGGCTAGTTCTAAGGTGCTGGAGAACTGGTTAATTGGGAACTGACTGGAGAACTGGTTAGTGTACAACCTCTCCATTTTGGTTGTCAGAAATATGAATAAAACACCTCCGACATGAATGTCGATTCAGACATAATTTCCACCCATGCCTGACAGCCCACACCTGTAATCCTGCCAGCATTTCAGAGGCTGAGGCAGGAGGATCAGTGAAAGTTAAAGGCCAGCCTGGGCTACATAGCGAGTTCAAGGTGAGACTCTCGCACTCATGTATTTAGGAATTATGAAACTATGTCAAAGTGCGGAACCTGACCAATACACATCGAAGTAAAACACCTCACACATCGATGCAGTATTAGGAGGGGAAAAATATGATTTCCATTTAGTTGGTACTTGATGCTGTTTTGAAAAGGAAATGTGGCCTTATTTATTCAAGTTTCGGAGTGTTTTGCTTGACCTGGAAGCCACATTTCTAAGGAACACCATCCCTGCCTCAGTGCTGCCTCAGCAGGTTCTTAAGAGGCCACGTGAGGAAACCACGTGCCCACAAGCAGCAGGCAAAGCGCGATCTCCACACCCGCTGCGGAGTTCTTCACTAGCGAGGACGTGGCCAGTGGGTGGCGCTAAATGCACAGAGGCCCCCAGCGTGAGAGCAGGCAGAGGCAGACACAGAAATGCACAGAGGAAACAGGAATCCACGGGGTTAACTGAAGCACCCTCCCCTGTAAGGGGCTCCAGCGAGGCCGACTGAAGTCACTGATAAAGCCTTGCTTCCATCCGCTGTAGCCAGGAGGTCATCTAAGGTATTTCACCCGTAGCCGCAGGACTTGCTGTACGCAGCCCCGGACTCAGTAGCCTTACCCTGCTCTGGGCACCAGGAAGGCGTGTGCTCTGCATACAACAGGTGCTTAATAAAGGCCTCTGGGGTGCATGGGACTAGCATGTGCTGCTAAGCCGCCGGTGTGCAGGCAGCTGGTGGGGCCTGTGCGTGGCCAACACCAGACTCCCAGCATCCCGCTGGAGGGCGCCCAGCCCGGCTGTGCCCGCTTTGCACGGCAGGCCTCTGGCTCCCCTGGGCTTGGCTGCTCCAGTGCAGCTGCAGGTCAGCCGCAGAGGCCAGCGCTCTAGGAGCCACGTTCCTGCTGGCCCTGTGGCAGGGCGGTTTGCCCACAACATGAGATTGGGAGGGGGGAAAAACCCGTTCTACCCTTCTGTAAAAAAAGGACAACACTGTGCAGGACAGTCGGTGAGGGAGAGCTGGCAAGGCCGCTCTCACAGGTGGAGAGGAGCCGGGAGCATGGAGGCCGCTCTGCGTGAGCCGTGCTGCAGGCAGGGGCGCTCAGCCACCCGTGTTCCCACCCCAGCTGCCCGTGCACCCTCCACGGGTTGCCCGATCCTGATCGGAACGCTGGGGGAACTGAGTCACTTCCACCACCAAGAAACCACGCCGCTGGAGTAACGCGTCGCTTTTATTCTCTGCCATCATCCGAGTTTGTCTGCGACACTGCAGCAGGCATGGAGGGCAAAATAACTGCAGCTTTCAAACCCCGCGGGCCGCGCGAGGGATGACGTATGAAATCAGGCCACGACCTCTAGGAAGGCAAGCGTCCAAGATGCATGTGACACCGAGGTGGGCCGGGAAGCTGCTGCAGGGAGCAGGGCAGGGCGTGCACTGTGGCTTGCTGCCCCGTGGCTCCCCCGTGGAGATCCACGAGCCGCACACTCAGCGGCTTTCGATCTCGCGTTTGATCTCGGAGATGTAGGGGTGGTCCTTGCCGTGAGCAACCTCCATGATGGCCAGGGCCTAGGAGACAGACGCAGTGAGTGCCCGGCGCGCGGGTGTGGACGCCGCGCCTCGCAGCGCCCTCACCCCCCAGGCTGGCTTATGATAGAGAAGGAAGCAAGATTATCTGGGAACCAACAACCGGGCAGCGAGGCCCTGCGGCTGAGCTCCAGTTCCACTAACTCATCCAATCCCTGCCAGCGGGAGAAAGCTACAGAGAAGCGCCCCCTGCCCTGATGTTCCCGGTATTCTATACCGACGCACCGCCCAACTGTGGCCTAGCCGGCTGGCGATCCACCTTCTCACCCAGGCCGGAACAGGCAACCTTACATAACCAAGTTCATGGCCGGAAGAGAAAAGGCAACCTGAACTCCACGGCCATCCTCCCTGGGCCCTCAGCCTCACCAGCTCTAAAATGTGGGGTGACCCCACTGTTCCCCATGGCCCCCTGCAGGGTTGGGGAGCACAGGGCATTGGGCCTTTGAGCCTCTTTGGGGGTTGAAATATTTAGGAGTCCATAACCTCTGATCTTTGCTGAACGGACTTCATCCCAGGAGCTGCGGGAACAGCGCATCGTGGGTTGACCACGAGATCCTGTTGTGTGCGAGGGTCACACCAGGCCCACGGCAGCCACCAAACGCAGCAGCAATAGTTGCCTGGGGTCCTGGCCCATCACCCCACGTGTTTCGGTCCTGATACTCATTACTAAAAACGGCCAGAATTCTGCTCAGACTTTCCCTTTATGGAGCCCCGGGGCTGTCACATACTGGGCGAGAACTCTACTAATGAGCTACCTCACCTGGCCCTTTTCATTTTTATATTGTGAGACATAGTCTCACTGAGTCACCCAGGCTGCACACAGCTTGAGAGCCTCCTGCTCCAGCCTCCTGAGTAGGATTGCAAGAGCCAGGTGTGGTGCCCTGCAGGACCACTGGTTGAATACATTGGAAGGAAGGCTCATTCCTTTTTTTTTTTTTTTTTTTGAGACAAGGTCTTGCTATGTAGCCCAGGCTGGCCTCTACCTCAGAGATCCTCCTGCCTCAGCCTCCCAGCATGGTGATGCTGGCCACAGCGGGGCCTGTGGCCACAGCCGTCCTTCTGCTGCAGACGCGCTTTCCATCCCCCAAGGCAGGCTGGGTACAGGCCCAGCTCCAGGCACCCGGGGCCTGACACGCACCTTCTTCAGGGCCTTCTCGCCGGCAGCTCTGTTCTCCAGGCCCAGCTGCAGGCGGCCAAGCTTCAGCCACATGGAGGCCACGTTGAGCGAGTACAGAGGGTAGTGCCGACTGCAGAGAGAGCAGGTGCCGGTCAGGGCCTAACTCCCTGGGGGAGCAGGGCCCACACCGCCGGGCTGGGGTAGGCCATGGAGGGCTCCTCAGGGACGCTGCCTGGGCAGTTGCTGCATTTTCAAGAAGCCACCTCAGAACTGCTGGCAAAAGCCTACACGGGAATGTCGGGGAACGCCCCTCGGGTCCCAAGCCAGATCTGTATCTCTGGTGCACCTGCCGCAAGGCCACGGTAAAGTCATCTATGGAAGACCAAGCTTAAGGTCCTGGCCCTGAGCCGCATCCCCAGCGCGCCCTTCTCTTTGTGGAAAGAAATTTTTGGAGCAAGGGTCTCACTTAGTCCCCGACCCCCCCCCCCCCCGGCCGGGGGTGGGGGGCATGTCAAACGCGATCCTCCTGCTCAGCCTCCCAGAGTAATGCACTACCACTATAGTTTGGGAAAACACCTTCCAAAGTAAATGTGCAGTTGATTAGGCCAATCCCCTTCCATCAGACAAGCACGCACGCACTCACGCACACACGCACGCACGCACGCACGCATGACCTCCCCAACGTGTCTCAAGGCCCTAGCTGTGCCGCCTGCAACTGCAGCTCTCTGGGCCAGGACTGCTCAGCGCTTCCAGGGTATTCCCCAGCTGCCCAGCAGAGGGCAGTGGCCACCGCAGGTGCTCTCGGCTGTAGCCCGGTGGCAGCTCTGGTATTAAAGCTGTTTATGCACAGGGCGGCCTGAAGCCACGTGCACGCTGAGCTCCCGCAGGAAGCCTGGATCCCGGGCCAGAACTCGCAGCAGAAAGGAAGGAGAGCTGGCTACCTTGGGATCCGACCAGCTGAACAAATTCGGTTTCCCAGAGCGGAGTTGGAGGCCTCCCCTCGGCTCCCCCTGCTGGCTAACTGGAGTCCAGCAGGTAGTTGAGGCAGAATTGGCTGCAAAAACTCAGACTCAACACGCTCGGTGGGCCCAAGTCTGGGAACCTGACGGGCGCCAAGGGCTTCTACGGCTCATGAGGAGCATCAAGGGTGCTTCTAGAATGCAAGGATTCTCAGGTTGGGGCTCGGATATTTCACTACACCTGGTCTGTGTCCAGGCCTCTGGGGTTCCCAGCATCCCAGCCTGGAAGTGGCCTACCAGACAGACCCTGGTGACCAAAACCACGACTCCTTCTCCACCCACCTCCCTGCTTATCAACCCTGGGACAGGACAGGTCCCTGGGCGAAGTCATTACCGTCAAGTGGCGGGGAGGGCGTTAACCGGCCACAGCCAGCCCTTGTGCTGAACACGCGTGTGGTCCTGGGTCCCACCCCTGCACTAAAAGCAAAAATGCGGCCACGGCGGCCACAGCTCCTTGTCATGGTTGCTACAGTGAGTCACTTGGAAAGTTGGAAGTTTAAGCGACTCGGCAGGGGGCCCGTCCCCAAGGGCGCAGGTGGTGTGTGACACCAGCTCTGGGGTTGGCAGCCTGCTTACCACGTAAGGAGGAAGAGGCTTGCTTCCCCCTTTTGCTCTTGTTGCTTTGCTGTCTTCTGCCACCTGAGAGTGTTGACCCTGTGCCTCCTGCCTTGGAGCCAGCTGGTTACAGACTGAGACCTCCAAACCGGGCCAAATAAACTTCTCCCTGCTTAATTTTGAGTATCAGGTGTTTTGTCTCAGCAATGAAAGTGATGGAGACACCCCTCTAACAGATCCTCTCACCCTGCACACTCTGGCTCCGCATCCCTTGGCGTCTCCTAGGTGGGCGGAAGAGGCAGAGCAGCTCCTAGGAGCAGCGCCTGGCCCCACAGCCGCCCTTTGCCTGCAGCCTGGAGAAACAGCCACTGTCCCAGGCACCCTGGGGCCCTGGCCCAGAGCTGCCACCTCCCGCTGCGTGCGGGGCAAACGCGTGGCAGTCACCTGTAGGGCTTGATGATCTTCTGCCCGTACCTCAGGGCGCCCTCCCAGTCCTGCAGGTACAGGCAGACGCCCATCGCCTGGTACATCATGTGCAGCATGTACACGTTGCTGTCCTCGAACACGGAGCTCATCTTCTCTTGGCTCAACTCGCAGATCTCCAACAGCTCGCTAGGGGGTGCTGTGGAGTCAAGGAAACCAAGGGCCTGCGAGGGCTGGGGGCGGGTGGGGGGATGGGAGCGTTCCCATGGCCTGCCTCGGACTGGCCAGGCGCGCAGAGAGCAAGCGAAAGTGAAGGGAGTAACTTCCTGGAAGAAATCTGGGCAGAGCTCGCCTATCACAGGAGACCACGGACCCAGCCCTGCCGCTCAGGTGTGAGCGACGCTGCCCAGAACCCCATGTCCTGGGACGCCCAGCTAAGAACAAGTCCTCATCCTGCGCAGACCCTGAGCACCTCGCTGGCGCCTCTTCTTTCTCTTTCTCCAATACTACGAAAGGAACCCCCTGGGTAGACACAAGAACAGAGGACTCCCTGGGCTTGCTCACCCCCTCCCCACTCTCCCCTCTAACCGAGCTACGAAGCAGAAGAGATCCCCGCCACACCGACTCCACCAAGGCCAGGATATACTTGTAGTGCTTGGCTCTGCGGAACTCCTCAATGACATTGCGGGCATACCGGACCATGTCCCGGACGGCTTCGGCCTGTGGAGGGTCGCTGAGCTTCCGGATTTCCACCTTGGCCTTATCCTGAGGGAAAAGCCCACAATGCAAAGCGTCAGCTGTCCTGGAAATCCTGCACACAGAGCGTCTTCCGGGACAGAGGCCCAGGCGGAGGCGAGTGCAAGGCCTCCAGTAAGGGACCTACAGAAACCAGTGTCCACGCCTTTCTTCAGACTCAGAAGTATTAACTTTCCCGTGCGGGCAGCAGGGTCACAGGACAGGCCCTGACGAGATCCTGACTGATGGGGCAGTGCCAGGGAGAAGCCCACAGAAGCTAGGGAAAGCCTGGGTGCTCTGACCCCAGGGCTGGAGGTCAGGGACCTGGCTGGGGTCAGCGCGGGCAGCAGCAGCCTTCCGGGCTCACCTTGTCCCTGGTGGTACATTCCCGGCACTCACAGGTGAAGAAGTAGGAGTCCCTCAGCCGGTCATTCCTGTCTTCTGTCGGGTACAGGAGGTCAATGTAGCTGGTGAACACCTGCGGGGGCCCAAAGAGATCACCTCTAGGTCTGTTATGAGAAACTGAGCCCTGTCACCCTCTGTGAATGCCCAAAGAGGTGGCCCCCTGAGGACAAGCAGCCCTGCGGAGACAGGGAGGCTGCAAGCTTGAAGTTCCTAGGCCCAGGGGGTGGACAGTGTGGCCACTGCCTCCTTCCTCTGCAGAGTGAACTGGGTCTATCCTTCTCTCAGTGAAGGTTCCACTTGACACAGATGCCAGGGAGGGTGGGCAGTGTCACTCTGGGGGCATCCATCCTCCTGTCCCTGCTTTTCTGTAAACACCTCTGCTTGAACGAGTGGACTTCACAAAGCCACCCGCACATGGTGACCTTTGGTGTAGACAAGCTCTCTTGGACCCCAAGAGCAAGAAGCCCCCAGAGCTCTGACTGCCCAACTGAGGTCCAGCAGCCAGCTTTCCCTGTCACAGGACTTCCTCCAAGAGACCAATGGATGCAGTGCAATGAGCATGAGCGTCCACAAGATGGCGACAAAGGCCAGTGCAGTGTCCCGATCACGGCTAAACAGAGCCAGAGATAACAGGCCGATGGCCTCCTCTCTTGCCAACCACAGGAGGTGAGGTGGATGGTTTTATTCCAGCTGCCTGTCATGTTCTGTTATAACAAAGAATGCCTGGTCCCTGTGGTTGGAGCACCCAGGCTTTCCCTTGCTCCTGTGGGCTCTCTGGCACTGCCCCATCAGTCAGGATCTCCGGGAGATGCGGACAGTCTGTCCCCAGGGGACACCCTCCTCATGGTGGCTCCTCACAGGGATGGAAAGGTCAACTCAGTGTCAGGTTTCAGGCCACACAGTTCAGCCAGGGACTAGTTATCACATTGTAGAGAAATTGACTAGAGACTCAATCAGAAGGTCATAGCAGAAAAGAGACAGGTGGCGCTAGGTGTCACCAGAGCCCTACATGAAGGGGCTGGGGGTGCTTCTGGCTGTACACTGCCTCTACTTCCCCTATCGCAGCACACATGCGGCTATCTCAATGACCTCCCTGAAGGGGCCATGAACTGCCCCTGTGTCACCCAGAGTGGCAGTCTTCAGCTCGCGTGGGGAGGCCAGGTCACTTTCCTGCTGCAGTGCTTTGGACATCTGGGTTGGGGTGGGCTTGCTGACTGACAGCGGGACACAGGCTCCAGCCAGGGGCAGTCACAGGGTCCATCTGGTCATCTGGGCAGCCTCCTTTCTCTTGAAATCTCTGCTACTCACGGAGCTCGAATCTATACGTCCCGGCTCCTCTTGACTGGAGGAGGAGCCGACAGAAGTCCCAGGGTGGGAAACCAAGCCTGGGCACTCGCCTGATTGCTGAGCCCGGCAAGCCCAGGGCATCTGCAGCTCGACCAGTGCTTCCACCATGTGGGTGGACCAGAGCCCTGGCCGGAGGCCCTGTGCTGCTGTACCCAGGTGGACACTCACTCACCTCTTCCCCTGGGTGGATCTCCTGCACCGCACGCACTTCCGCCAGCGTCCCCTTGTAGGTCACAATGACATTGGGGCAACAGCTATGATTCATCAGAGCAACACTGTCAAACAGAAGAGAAAACCCAGCTACGTCTGCAGCACAGGCACCCATAGGTGGCTGTTTAGCCACAGGTGCACTGAACTGCACCTCCGGAAGCCAATCAAAAATCAACCTCCCTCCCTTCCTCGCTCCATCCCTCCCTCCTTCCGGTTCTGACTACTGTGAGATGGTTCTATGTGCATTTGTGATGTCTAATAAGCTTTTTGAAAATTAATTATTTGGTACAGGGCCTCACGACACAGCTCAAACTCGTACTGATCCTCTTGTTTTCAGTCTCCTCAGTGCTGGAACTACAGGAGTGTGCCGCCACGCCCAGTCTTGGTGGTTGGCAGGGTGTGGGGCCTGCACAGCATACAGTACTGGGGATCAAACCCAGGTGCTTACGCTTGCCAGGCAGGTGCTTAGACCACTGGAGCTACTGCCCCAGCTCCACCCTATAACTGCACTGAAACATGAAGCCCACAATTCAAAGCGGTGATAGCCAAGCAGAAAACAAAAAGACAGGACAATAAAAACAACAGGTGTCCGAGCCATCCCTTCCCAGCAAGGGCAGGACTCAGAACCCAGTGCCCACAGTCTCTGTGCCACCCGCATGCACACGAGGACGGATGCTCGCTCCCCGCGGCGGCTTTTTGTCTAAGTGGATCATTTCTCGGTGTCTTCCTCAGATGGCGAGAGACGCCAGCTGCTAAGTGTGCGAGGGCCTGTGATCCCCCAGGGCCCCGGAGAAGCCCATTTGAGTCTCTCTGCACCTCAATTTCCTCATCTGGAAAATTGGGACATTTCTGCTCCTGCTGCTCACTGTCTGCTTTTCGGGGACAGCAAGGAGACAATTCGCCTGCGTGAGGGGCTTTGAGCTTTGTGATTATATCAAGGTCAAAGTTCTGAGAACAGAAATTTTTAAACGACAGGGAGAACGTGCTTGATCTCCGAGAATGCTGCCTTTGAAATCACAATACCAATATGATTTCAGCCCAAGGGGATTTTTTCCCCCAATTAAAAATGCCCGGAAACTGGGGCTCATTCTCCCGTGGGAGTGCGCACCCGAGGGTCACTGCTCTGGTGGCCAGCGCCACCTCCTGGCCCTTCGGAGGCTGAACCCTCTAGGGTTCACCCTGAGGATATGCAAGAAAAGGGACAGCGAAAATGGAAGGACGCCTCCCAGGCAGAGGTCTGTGTGAAGCGCCGGGCAGCCCGGTGCCCCAACAACCCCGCAGCGAGCCCCAGATGGGGCGTGGTCCGTGCGGAGGACTCCCCCCGACCCCCGCCCCTGACACGCAGTGACGGGACATCAGGGGCCTCTGACCAAGGAATGTGCTCGAAGGGCCCATCCTAAGTAAAAGCGGGTTTCTCCAAGTGTTGCAGAGAGCGGCTGATGCTCAGGCCCCA
>PVKN010001810.1:0-47688 GCA_004027915.1 Capromys pilorides | reverse complement strand
ATGATAACAATACATAGCAGCCATTGTTAATGTGATATTCTTATTTTGAAAGTCTGTACCATATGTATTGCTGTATGTTACTCTGTTACTGTCTTTTTTTTTGTTTGCTATCTGTTTTAGCTTTTTTATTCTGTAAGCTAATATAAAATACAGTCAAATAAACAGTAAATTCAGTCATTCTTCACATTTTTCAGATTCCATGGTTGATATCCATCTACTCATTGAAGTTTACTTGTCATTTTCAACCCAGTATCTGAGGTCCTTTTGCAGCTATTTGCACGTCTGTGCAGTTGGCAACAGATCTAAGTCACCTGAGGTACATGTTTGTAAGGTTACGAATCCATGGCCTCTGGGAACAAGGCACCACATGGAAGTAAGTGGTATGCAATCAAATGTCACTCACATTAGCACCTGAGCTGAGCCTCCCATACAATCAAAGGCACCATCAGGTTCTCTGACGACCACAAACCCTCTTGTGAACTGCACAAAGCAAGAAACTAGACTTTGCTATTTTGAATCATCCTGAAACTATCAGGTCCTCCCCATTTCTCCAGGCTATGGAAAAATTGCCTGCATGAAACCAGTGCCTGGTGCCAGAGCTGTTGTGGAATGCTGATTTACAGCACTACCATTCAGATGTTCCATATAAATGAATCAATATATATTAAAAGAAGTGCACTTGGACATAAATACCCATGAAACAAGGTTAGCCATTGATCCATGGATGAAAACTCTGTGATCAGAGGCTCACAGGCACCTAACCCCACATTTCCTTCAGTATCAACAATTTAGTCCCCTTCAGTAAGGCAGTGACTCCATGGAATATTGCTCTGAGTAATGAGAACCAACTAGACATGGGTCAATAGAGAAGTCAATCATTTATCAGTTCTTTAACGACACAGGATCATTTAGTGCAAAAAATGTGAACACTGCTTTGTGACTTTATAAAGGCTATAGTTATAAAATATGAAATAGAAATGACACAAAAATGAGGGACAAGGGAATGCAGTTACACTATATCATTGTAGAGTTGTTATATTTCCCATGAAAAGAAGTAATATTAAGTCCAAGCAGACTGTGGTGATGCATATTATCTTTGCCAGAACAATCACTATGGAATTAAATAGGAAGACTCTCTTGACAATCTTCCCAATAGAGTAGCCATAGAATATTAAAAGATTTTATTAGCTCAAAAGACAACAGGAAAAAAGATGCAGAGAAACAGATGGAACAGATACAAACAAATAGAAATATGGTGGGCTCAACTACACAAATATTAGCAATACAGAATATCAAATATAAAAAACAAAACTTGATGAAACTGCAAAGAATATCAGGTTGGGTATAGAAGAGGATGAATAAGTGAGTGAATGGAAAAATTGGCCCAATGGTATTGCTAAATATTTTTGTCACCAGGAAACACAGAATACAGTATTTTCCTCTGTGCTCAAGATGCACAGTATATTGAGGAGTCTAATGTAACTCCTACTCTCAACCAATTTCATTGGTCATGAAATTCAGATCTAGGTATCTGTACAGGGATACCAGGGTTTTCAGAGGTTGACAATTCATGTAACTAATAAAGATTATCTCATAATTTCAAATATCATCTTCCAAATAAGTGACTTGGTCTTGTTCTTGTGATGGAAGCATGTGTTTAGGCGCCATGTAATATTAGGTGCACTCTGTTTTAGAATCTCCCATGAATCTCAGGTTTTTGTAAAAGGGATGAGCACCGATGCTCTCTACAAGGGACCATTGTCACAGAAACAGAGAACAAATATGACATCAACTGATTAATATCTGGATACCACTGAAAGTGTGATATATTGATCACTATTCATTCTTTTTCTATGTATTTGGTACAGGGTCTACAGGGTGTTCAGAGTCTCACTATGTAAATGGGACTCAGTGATCCTTTTGTTTTCAGCCTCCCAAGTGCTGGAATTATAGGCATGCACCACCATTCCCAATCTCAGTCTTGGTCTCAGCGTGCCCTAGGGGTGGGGCCAGCATGGAACACCAGGAATCTAACCCAGGCCCCTGAGCTCTGCCTAAGCAGGCGCTTTAGTCTGCTGAGCTATCTGGCTGGCCCACTACTCATTCTTTACTCACTATAGGAAACTGTGTTGGGGCCAGGGATATAGCTCAGCAGCATAGTTTCTGCCTGGTAAGTGTGAAGTTGTGAGTTTAATTGCTGGTACCACAAAAGAAAAGGAAAGGAAGGACAGGACAGGACAGGACAGGACAGGACAGGACAGGACAGGACAGGGCAGGACAGGATAGGACAGGATAGGACAGGCAAGGTAAGTCAAGGCAAGACAAAGCAAGGCAAAGCAAAAGAAACTGTTTGAAAGACCAAGCAAATCCTACATGGTTATGATGACATTTCAGTTTATATAACATAGTGGTTTATCAAGAAATGTCTGATGGGCTGAACCAAATATATGTTGAAATAGAGTTGTATACAATATGATAGGAAATTAGTTTTTATAGCTCTGAGATCTGAAACTAGGGCATGATGAACTTTGCCTTAGGGACTCTGCTGACCACTTGAGGGCATAAGGGGACATTTTAAAGGGGTACTTTTTCTCAGGCATTTATACCACCCTGAAAGTGAAACTGTGATTCTATGTTGTGGAATGGAACACCTTCCTTATGCGCGTGCAGCCTTGGCTGTGAGTGTGAGAAAGCAAAGACAAAAGCACCCAAAGCCAAAAACCTAGGTGGACATAGCAGTAGACAGAGGAGAAAGAAGTAAGTTCTCTTCACTCCATCAGAGAATGCTGGAGTGGAGGGAAGTGGATATGAGATAAGAGGAGAAAGGAGGATTGATGAAACATTGAGAAGGTTCTGTACGTTCTGTGGAAGCTTTTGACAGTTCATCAAGGACAAAAGTGAACAAATACAGACCTCAGGGTCAAGGTTGTCTTTCAAGAATCACTGTGATAAGTCAGTGTAGAAAATGGCTTGAAAGAGAAAGATTAAAGCTAGAAGGAGCTCAAGGAGTGGCAGTGATTGATCCCGGAGAACCCATCTCTTGGCGAATGTCTTAAGGGAGCAGGGTGTGAACCTCCCCTGGACTTGCTCACAGATTGCGTCTGATGAGGACACACGTGACTTGGTCTCTCGGCTGCCCTAGTGGGCAAGGCCACCAGTTTGGAAGACAGGAACAAGAGCTGATGAAAGGGGTGAGATGGCTGTTTTTAGTTTTCTTTTTCTTTTCTTTTTATTTAGTATAGGGTCTCACTATGCAGCTCAGACTCATAGTGATCTTCCTGTTTTCAGCCTCCCCATCACTGGGATTATAAGCATGTGCCACCACGCCTGGACTCGGTCACTGGCTCAGCATGAATAGGGGTGGAGACCGCAAGAAATGTGGTGACAGGGATCAAACTCTGGCCCCTACACTTGCCTAAGCAGCCACTTTGTCCACCGAGCTATTTTCTGGTCCTGCTGGGAAGGGGTTGAGAAGTGTTTCTTAAATACTAGAACATGTGAGTTCTGATAATTTTTTTTATTTAGTTGACAAGAAAGCTGACCTCAGTTCCTTGCACACCTTTGACTCATCAGGCAGAGCTACTTTGATCTGCTTTTTAGATTTTCACTGCTGACAACTAAGACTGAATAGGTGAAAGGGATCTCACCACTACTTGAACCACTTTAGCTCCATAAATATGAAAAAACAGCAACTTCCAAATTTTAGTAAAGGAAAAAAAAAAAAAAGCCAGCTTTCCCCTGGAAGTCTGGTACTAATGTCATGACCCTGGTTGGAAGCTCTCAGCTTGGAAATCCATGCAAAGTATCTCTAGGGCCTTACTACTTTTTATAACCTTTATGTTAAAATTAGCTCCTTATTTAGGATTCCCTAGGTCTTTGCTCAAGTTGATATATCTTAAAACAAAAGCTTATGCACACAAGGCATATTACTCTGAAATATTGGTCAAAATCATGGTGTCTTACTATCTATTTACTGTATGAATATTTATCTCATTCCTGAGCTTTCTCATGTAGTTCTTTATCTCTATATATTAAATGTTTACATACTTTATACATTTATGTATAACACACACATGCATGCATGCACGCACATGTGCACACACACACAAACACACATACACACCTTAGAACTACAAGTTAAAGATATGACCCAGCTCAGGATAAATTTCTAAAATACATAGATCTAAACCTATGTAATATTATTTCACACTTTATCTCATTATCAGAAAAGTACACAAAAAGATATTTCATTTCCAACTGTGGGCATGAATGAACACTAATTTTGGCCTTCTGTGTCTCCTCCTTGGGAAATCCCTCAGCCCTCACAAGGCCTTGCTCACAGCCTTTGCACATCTCTGGCTCCGACCGAGCACACCACCTCCTTGCCTGGCTTCTCCATGGGAATGGACCTCCCATACCTGCAGATGCAGGTCAGCAGCAGGCACAGGTACATATTCCAGAAAGAGGGATGAAAGGCAGAGAGAGAGAAGGACAGACAGGGGAGTGGAGGAGAGGAGAAATAAAGTGTTTTCCCACTTGGTTAAATTTTAAGGACAGATGGAAGGACAAATAAGCGAGGTCTACAAAATAGTATAGGAGCATGCTGGCGAGCTTATATAAAACTTTCCAGAGGGTTTTTTAATTAGCAGCTTTACCACTTTACAACCTCTGGTACCTCATTCCCTCTGTAAGCAGAAGAAGAACAAATTTCCCAATTATTCAACAATAAAGCACAGACATTGTCTAGCTCTGGACTGATAGTCAGTGAACACTCTGGGAATGTAGGGATGTTTTTGCCAGTGGTGACTATATTGCAGGGAGGTCTAATCAGCAAGACAGAAGCCTCCTTAGGTATAATGGCAGGAGAGTATAATGACAGAGAGTTGGATCTCCCGGGAAAAAGGGAGATCAGAAGAAATCACCAACAGAGTAAAATGAAAACCCACGGACTGGGAAAAAAGTTTTAGCTGATTGTCTTTCAGAAAAAGGAATCTAGAATATGAGAAGAACTTATTATAAAAACAGACCCCCTAAAATTCAAAAACCCAATCAAAAATGAGTATCTCAGATGAATATACACTTCTCAGATGAAATACAAACAGAAAATAAATACATGAAAAAAAAAAAGTTCAACATCGTTGGTTATGTAAGAAATGCAAATTAGAACAATACTGAGATTCCATTTCACTCCAGAAAGAATGATTATCATCAAGAAGTGAAACAATACCAAATGCTATAGGAGCTATAGGGGAAAAGGAATCCTTCTCCACTGTTTGTGGTAGTGTAGACTAGTAAAACTGCTATAGAAATCAATATGGAGATTCCTAAAAAACCCAGGATTGGATGTCCTATTGAACCTACTTTTTCTCCTCCTGGGTATTTTTCCAGAAGAACTGAAAACATCATACCACAGTGATATAAGTGCACACATGTTAATACCAGCACAATTTGCCATAGCTAAATCTTGGAAACAACTCAAATGCCCAAAAACTGAAGAATAGATAAAAAGATGGACATTTTTACACAATGGAGTATTACACAGCTACAAAAAAGATGAACTCAAGGCTGTTATAGGTAAATGGAACCAACTAGAGACCATATTCATAAGTGAGATAAATCAGACCTGCATGTGCAAACATCATATTGTCTCACCAGTGAAAGAACCTGAAAGAGTAAATAAAATCTGAAAAGTATGATAGATACTGTGAAAGGGAAGGAATTTCTTTAGAAGGAACAACTGGAATGAGAAAAGGAAAAAAGAAAGAAAAAGATACATTTATGTACATGTACAGGTTAGCGTTGATAATTGAACTGCTGATTTTTGCTGATCTATTGAAAGGAGAAGCTGATGCTTATATTTTTTTTTTCTTTTCAATTTCTAAGGTTTTTTAAAAATCAATTTTGCATGCTTATGTCAGGTAGTCTAAAGAACTAATCTAAAGACCACATTATGCAGCATAACAACCATGGCTGAATTCCTATTATTTGCTCAGTAAAATTCTATATCATTTATACATTTTTTGCTATTTTTATTCTCTTTTTAAAAAGGAGAGTTATAGATATAATAAAAGGAAACGCAAACAGGGGTAATGATACTAACAATGGCTGAAGTTCATGGCCACCTTGATATTAGAGGAGCCCAGGGAGGTTGGCATCATGACTACTTTGGTCCAGGGCAGTGGAACCTTGAGAGAAACGTTGCATTTGCTGTTGGAGATGCTGCTGGGGGTGGAATAGGGGCAAAGCTCTGAGTTTTTAGGTTCCCTACACATTCCCATGGAGGCTGAAGCCGGCAAAGCCTGGATAGTGCAGCCTGTAGGCCAGAGGTGTAGGGGAGCAGGGAGGGGTGGGAAGCTAAGGTGGGTACTGAGGTTCCACAAGCATAGACAGTCATGCCTGCTCAGCAGTCTGCACCACCCCCCAGGTTCCATCAGGACAGGGCTGTGTGTGCAAAGAACAAATGTCTGAGCAACGCCTTCAAAGGCGCCCCTGCCTATAACAAATGTTGCAGATAGCTGTTCAGCTCCGCCAGAATAATGTAGAAATAACCACAGTGCCTTACTGCTTTAATCTGCATGGATAAATAGGTATTCAGCCCAGAAATTCCTCCCTGAGAGGCAGCCCTGGCTCATCTGAGACGTCAGGGACTTGTGAAAGGCTGAGGTATCAGACGACCCCATGGGGGAAACAGCTGAGCCAAGACTGAGACTAGCACATACTCTCCCCTACTGGGTTCATTAGAGTGCAGTTGGGTGGAATGTATTAACACATGTGGGAGCCTCTTTCCTTGTGCCGACACAGTGAGAAAAATGTCTGCCTCTTCCTCACAGCACGTGTGTAGTGTGGGGGGTGAGAGGGAGTGGAGGGCTTTCACTTCTGTTTATTTAAATGAGTGAAGGATGCTGCCAGACACTTCTTCCTGGCTGTGCAGCAGAGTAAGTGCTGAGGGCTGTGGGCATCAGGCTCCATGAGGGATGGATCCCATAGCTGGGGATGCACCTCACCTGGGATGCTGCCTTCCCAGGTCAAGCTTTTCAAGTGTAGGAAAGAATCATCAGCCAGAAAACTTGCTTGGCTTAGGAGATCAAAGTGCACATGCTGGCTGCATCAATTTAGGTTGCTACATGCTCTGATAAACCTCCTGAGTCATAAGGTTCTGCTCTGAAAAATGTAATGCCTTATCCTGTCCTTTGGAAGACTGGTGAAGAAGATGTCAGATGTATGTGAATGCTCCCATGTGTGTTTCTGTTGATTTCCAAAGGCTAGAGTTGTAATTAATAGATTTTACTTGATTCAAAGTCATACGGTGGTGATGGTGTTGATGGTGGTGGTAGTGGGGGCAGCGGTAGCTGCAGCGGGGGCAGCGGTAGCTGCAGCGGAGGCAGCGGCAGCGGCAGTGGTGGTGGTGGTGGTGGTGATGGAGGTCGTGGCAATTTCTGTAGTCATTTTGGAAGAAACAAAGCAAATGCTTTGTATACTTTACTTCTATCAATTGAGGCAGTTAAACATGGGAAACTGAATGGAAAATGCTCTTAATGTTTTCTGTAGCCACTCAAGTCTTCTGTGCCTTGCTGTTTTGCCCTGCCTTATTTATAATGGAGATTTGATTTTACTGGCCTGAGGAATGGACTTTTAATTTCACCATGATGAAATGTCTTAGAGCAGACCTGCACCGTGCAACGGGAATATTGATAGGCAGGCAGCTCCTCCAACCAGGACTTCCTGTCCCTGGTGTCTCTTTTGCTGGCCCCACGCCTTGATCTCCCCATACACAGCTCTTTGTCTACCTGTCTCCAAGGCAGCAGGTAAGTTAGAGGAGAATGGCCCATGGGGAAAGGATGATCACACGCCTTGTCCATTTCTATCTATTTTTCTTACACCATGAATGCTTCTCTCTTCCATTTGTCCTGAGAGATGAATTTGAAGGTAGAAAACTCCAGTCTACTTACCTTCTTTGGAGTCTGTATCCCTCTATTCTTTCCATTTAATTCCTTCCTATGTCCCCCTACTTCCCAGGTTCATAATGTGCTTTGAAGATGACCACTTGTGCCCATTTCTCCTCGCTGCACCTGAACCCAGGCCATGGCCACCTCTCAAATGAAATGAAATGATACCCACTGCTGTGTGGGTATCACTTCCAGCACTCACCATCCATTCTCTGTGCTGCAGACAGTGAATTTTTAAAAGCACAAACTGGGTGGCACCAAATGCCCTCTTGAAATTTTTAACTGTTTTCTATTACTTAGAGAAATAATAGCAAAATTTTCTGTCTCTACATCCTTTAAAGTCTGGGTGGCCACTACCTCTTTATCCCTGCTGACCATAAACTCTTTATGGCAGCCACTTGAGTAGTCTCTTAGTCCTTCAGATGTGTCAAGTTCTTTCCTCTCAGGATCTTGGCATTTGCTGTTATCTCTACCCAGAATGCTTTTCCACCTCCCAAAATTCCTTCTCCCCCCAAACTCCAAATTCATCTGATCTATTCCTTCCTGAGGGAGGCCATTCCTTCTGTAACACACTGAGCCCTCATTTCTATGCAAGATCATTAATATCCCTTGTTTCTATGTTTGTCCTATTCCTTCAGAGCACTTTATAGATCCCTCTTCTGAGTGCCCATAGTACATGGAACTTTGCTTATTCAGATGTAGATGTAAGGATATAGAGATAAATTGATATACATTATAATCAATGTCATAATTCTCCCTGCAGACAGTTTTTCTGTCTCCTACTAGAAAATGAGACAGATAGTAATATTATTTTTACATTGAAGGATATAACACAATGCTTGGGACAAAGCTGGATCTCTATTATTCTTCATATAATTCTTGAGTTTCACGAGGTGCTTGTGGAAAAGATGATTGCAGTTATTTCTAAGCTAAGTTAATATGTGAAATCAGAAAGCTGGGGCATAAAATGTAGATACAAGAACATTAAATGTTAGAAATAGAAGTCACTCCTGTTTATAGGACAATCTATGCCTAATTCTATTGCAAACATATGGTTCTTTGGCTCTCTGTCTAAGTAAGCTGTTCAGACCATGATCTAAAAGCACACACATCCACAGCAGCTGTTGACATGGAGCCAAAAAGTATTACATGAATTCAGGTGATGTGGAGGACAGATTTCTAAACTCAGCATCTCGAGATGATTGCCAAGTACATTCACATCACCTTGTGGTTCTACCATTCCAATTAGAGGGTGGAAGAGCTTCAGAACTGTTTGAAAATAACACAAACCCACTCAAGATGTAAATGTCACAGGTTGAAAGCCAAATGGAACTTTGCTGGCAAAGAGAGCTGCACCTGTTCCCAACACTGCATGTTGTGAAAGTTGGTTTCCAAGCTGCATAATGAAGGCTAAAACCTGGCCTCAACATTTCTGTAAGAAAGTTCCTGGGATTTAACAAGGTAGACAGAAGACTGGACACATTTGGCCAAAGGGATTAAAATTCATTTCTCCTTCTCATATCCCTGGAATGGTTACCACTCTAGGTACTAAACTTGACCTGCATGTTTCCAGAGTGAGTATCTTAGTTATTTTTCTCTGTTGATGACATAAATATTCAAAATCCAAAGTTAAAGCGGTGATGGTTTATTTAGCTCACAACTTGTGGAGGTTTAGGTCTGTAACTCTTGGCTTCAAGGCACAGTGAAGACAACAAAAGCATCAGGGGACGAAAAGATAAGACACTATTAGACTCTCAAGGCTACCTGTTCTAGGGGAGGTGTAGTACTCACAGCCTTACGCTTAGTCAGAACTCTGCCAAACCAATCCATGAAGTGATTTAGCAATCACACACCCTTAATTCCAGCATCACAGGCTCTAGATTCAGCCATCTCTAACACCTCGTCTGCCCATGACTGCATGACGTTTTCAGAGGAACATCTAGGCATAAGCCATAACTTAGTCTGAGGGATAGCACATTAGGAAGTGTGGAACCAGAGAGCGTGGTGTGCTTGTATCCCAAAGAATGCCTGGGATGCTAGTGGAGACCGATGGAGGTCACTGCTGGCCTCGGAACTTCAGGTTTCCCAGATCTTCTGATGAAGCTCAGCCTTGGCCATGAGTCAGACATGCCAAGACTCTGGATGATCACCAAGGAATTGGAGCTGGGATTGAAGGGAAACAAAGAGAGACAGAGAGATGGATCAAGACATGTTATCAGAAGAACTGAAGTTTGAGGCATGTCATGTTCTTATTATGGGGATGCTCTACCTGACATCCACACTTAAAGGAGAACAAGTTCATTCAGGCTCATATTTTCACTCCATGGTTGGCTAGCTGCAATGCAGAAAGGGTATTAAGTTATGGCTTATGCCTAGATGTCCCTCTGAAAGTGTCATGCAGTCATGCGCAGGTGAGAATTCATGGACAGAAATAACCAGCTCACCTCATTGCAGCCAGGAAGCAGAGAGAGAGAGAAAGAGCTAGTGACAAAAATACACCCTTCTGGGACACCACTCCCTATCAGCCTCTTCCAACTGCCTCCAACAGCACAAAGATTCCGAGTTTATCAGTGGACTAATTCATTCATGAGCATCATATCCCCACAATTCATTCACCTTTCAGCTGCTCCACCTCTGAACAAATGAGGCTTTCGGACAACATTCTAGATATAAATGACAACAGGAAAGAAGAATGTAAAGTGTTTTGCAAACCGTATTAAACTGAGAGATGGTTTAGTTTAGAGGTGAAGGACAGCCTATTGGAGCTACTAGAGTGTACATTAACCTGACTATGTACTATATAGACTATGTCTACATTTTTAAGTTGACTTTTTTGTGTGTGCAGGGTCTCACTATGCAGGTCTGACTCATAATGATCCTCCTGTTTCCTGTCTCCCAAGGGCTTGGATTAGAGACGCATACCACCACACCCAGACTCCACTGCTGGCTCAGTGCGCCTGAGAGCAGGTCTGGCACAGCATATGGTGCCAGGGATTGAACCCTGTCCCCTGCACTTCCCTAAGCAAGTGCTTAGTCTCTGAGCTATACAGACATCCTTGACATTGACTATTTCAAGGAGGAACTAAGAAGAGAAGGTGAACACCATGATAACAAGTTAGTGGAAACTTAGCAATAGTGGAGAAGGTGATATTTAGCTCTATTATTTTCTTCTATAGCTAAATAGCTGAAATATGGACAGTGCCACCAAGGTACCCAGAGCTCCCTATAGCTTCAATAGCCATGTAGCTACCTCTAACAACCACCTTGTCCTCCAACCAAGTTCCCCTTCACGAGCTTCTTTAAATTAACTTAGTTCAAGAAGTATCCAAGGGTTAATCTACTAATGGTGCTTGTTTTTCACTTTTCAGGTTTGATTTACTTTCTCTAACCATGCTTACTTTAGCTCACATCTTAATTTTTTCCACAGGAAGTGGAGGAAGAGGAAAAATGACTTATCTTGGTAGCATAAAAAGATGTCTGAGTAAGTCTAATATTAAAATATTAGTCAATATGGTTAATCATATTAACAAAATTAAAATGAAAACTCAGATTAAACTCTCAGTGAATGGAGAAGAAGCATTTGCTAAGATCCAACAAATCCAACACCTGTTGTAGATTATAAGTCTTAGTGTCTAATTGCTAGGACAAAATATTCAACACCAAAATGAAGGGAGGAAGGGTTTATTTAGCTCACAGTTAGTGGAGGTTAAAGCCACTGTACTCAGCTGACTCTAACACAGAGTGGCACATGGAGCAAGCAGTAGTTCATGGCAGTGGCCAAGCACAAGTTCAGGTAGCTAGCTAGCCTCTCTACTATCTTTACATTGTAATGAAAATTACCCACCCCAGGCCAGGGTATGGTACTCACATCTGCAGTTCCAGCACTGGAGCAAGAATCAATCATAGGGGTCAATGAGATAGCTTAGTGGGCTAAAGAGCATGCTTAGGCAAGCATAGGCAAGCACAGGGACCACAGGTGGATCCCTGGCACCACATGCCATGCCAGCCCTACCCCCAGGATGGGCTGAGATGGCCACAGAGTCTGGGTGTAGTGATGCATACCTGTAATCCCAGCTCAGGAGAGGCTGAAAACAGGAGGATCACCACAAGTCTGAGCTGCATAGTGAGACCTTGCAACAACCAAATACATTTAAAAAAAAATGGCCACAAACTCGAGAAGCTGGCCCATGACTGCATGAGGCTTTGGGGGGACAACTAGACAGAAATCATAACAATGAGGTAGAAACAGAAGGAAACTTCCTTAACCTTTACAGCAACCAAACCTATCTGTACCTGGCAAATGCCTTAATTGTAAAAGGCTGACTTCTTCATCTGACATAAGAAATTACCAGTTATCAGCTCTCACCAGAGTTTTCAGATATGCAATATGGTACAAAGGAAAAGGCAAGGAAAGAAGTGGAGAAAAAACATACTCAGATTAGAAATAATGAGGTAGAGCTATATTCATTGCAGATGACATGACTTATAATGTAGAAAATAGGGTAAAATATCTGAAAACCCATCAAAATTAATAAATGAGTTTAGTATGGTTGCAGGATACAAGACCAATACACAAAAATCAATCCTAACTTTATGTGCTGTAAGGGAATAATGGAAACCTGAAATTAAATTCTTGAAAATCTTTTATTAAGCATAAAAGATGTGAAATACTTAGAGGGAATATGCTGAAAAATCTCTCTACAAAGGACTAAAAACATTACTGTGATGAATTAAAGAAGACTTAAGTAAATGAAATATACTGTGTTCGCAAGTCAGAAGATAGCACATCATTAAGTTGCCACTTCTCCCCACATTGATGTACACATTCAATGTAACACTAGTTGAAACCCATAAGCAGTTATTTTCCATAAAAACTGAAAAACTGGTTCTAAAATTCATTTGGAAATACAAATCACTTAGAAAAGCCAAATAACTAAGGAAAAAGAAAGCTGGACGATTTTGAAAATTTTATGCCATTATAACATTACATGATTTTAAGACTTATTTTAAAGTTACAGGAATCAAGTCAACATGGAATTGATGTTGAAATAGGTGAACAAGGCAGAGCACAATGGAACACACAGGGAGCTCTAAAACAGACCCATACATATATGGAATACTGGTTTCAAACAAAGGTTCACAAATAAATTAGTACAGAAGTAAGTCATTTTAAAAATATGATACTGGAACAAAGAGACAACACACACATGTGTGTGCATGCACATACACACACACACTCCCATTCATGCATCATACCATACAAGAAATTTTTGCAGTGGATCATGCAACTGAACATCAAACCTAAAATAAAAACATAGAAAAATTAACCAAAAGAATCATTAGCTATGATGCCAAAAGCACTACCTATAAAAAGAATAAGTTAAATTGATCTTCACCCTAATTATAGTCTTGTGTTCTTCAAAATCACTATTAAAAGAAATGAATTACTGATAAGCATGACAATAAGAATGAAACTCACAACTGCTCTATTGAGTGAAAATCAAGCCAGAGAGGAAAGAGTGCAAAGCATATGGAATTCCATTTATAAAAGTTAGTAGAAAATGCCATGTAGTTCTTTCACTTAGTATCAGAAAGCAGAATAATTATTGTATGGAATAGGATATTTGAATAAAAAACACACACACAAGTTTTTGCAGGTGATGGGTATGCTTATTATCTTTGTCATGGTGAGAGTCTCACAGATATATTCATATGCCAAAATTTATGAAATTGTGCTCTTTCAACAGTGACAGCTTGCTATGCCAATTATACCTCAATAGACATGTTCAAAATTTAAGAAGTAAAAAAAAACATTAATAGAGAATCACAGAAAGCCCAGGAGCTGCTGGGTGGTGAAAACCATAGGGAAGCTAATAGCTCTGAAAGAAGAGAGTGGTCCTCAGATGGGAGATAGAGAAGCAGTCAAGTCAGTGTAGTTAGGAAAACCAGTACCCACATGCATAAAATGAAGATGAAGGGGCATTCCATAGGTCTCTTCTTTTCAATATGAAGGACTGAAGCCAAGAAGTTCATACTAACATAGATCTCCAATCTTATATTGTGTCAATTTTTTGTTTATTTGTTTTTAGACAGGATCTTACTACATTGCTAAATTGCCCAGCCTAGGCTCGAACTTGTGATTCTCCTGCCTCAGCCTCCTAGAGTATTGTAATTATAGACATGTGTCACCAACCCAGGCTACACTGGGCTCTTGTGAAGATTAAATCTAGGATCAGGGGTATAGATTCATGGCACAGTTCTGCCTGACAAGCTTGAGGCTGGGAGTTCAATTTCCGGTGCACAACAACAAACAAACAAATAAAAAACAATAAATAAACAAATTAAAAGGAAAAATGAAAAAAAGGTTTGGATTATAAGCATGGTAATATGTAATAAATACATGTTATCAGCTAGTACTGAAAGTAATGTCACGATAATAATGTGATTCTGCTAGTTAATACTGTAGTGATTCGAGGCATAGATTTCCTTTCAGCTGGCAAGATGGGAAATGGAATCAAGCCTGTTTTCCAGCAGGAGAAACATTTGATTGGAAGCCTGGCATGAGCACTTTCTCTGGGACACAACACTTGCCACATACAACTAAAGGAGGAGAGGTTTATTTTGGCTTACAGGTTTTAGAAGGCTCAATCCCTAGCTGGCTGGCTGTAAGGCAGGAAGGGCGAGGTGGAAGGCTACGGCAGAAGAAAGCCACACATGTGATTGTGGCCCCAAAGTAGCAAGAGGGGAGCAGCCAGAGAGGGAGCTATGAGCACTGGACACCCTTCCGGATCACAGCGCCAATGATCTCATCCACACAGGCCCCACCTCCTAAAAGTAAGACAGCTATAGCATCTCCATGATCCAGCCACCTTCCAAAAGCACACTTCTGAGCTCCTAAGGCCTTTGGGAGATGTTCCCTACCTACAGTGTAACAAGGCACAAAGGACTTGATGTCTCCTTAAAATGTTTATCTCTTCATGAAGTCAATGTCTCTGTGTCGTAGTGTTTTCTTCTTATGATATACCTTCTCTCACTACCCCAGCTCTTTCTGTATCTTCCCAGTAGCTTTAAGAACCATCACCATGACCCTGGGCATAATGGTTTTAAGCTTTGTTGAATACAGGAAGCATAAAGTCATAGAATTTCAGATTTAGAAGAAACTAGGGAGATCAACTAGCTCAACTTCCTTATTTTAAAATCAGTTGGATAATATCTTCAAAAGACAACCAAGCACAGAGGAAAGTCCTTGAAGTTAGGGTCAAGCAAGGCTGTGGCCTCAGGCAAACCTCCTTACCTTGGTGGGCCTCAGATATTTTATGTGTAAAATGAGGGCAGATTTAACACCTCAGGACAGTGGGTTAACCCTGATAGCTCCTTCTCCAAAGTGTCAACATAACTTCTGTTATCTTCCTCCTTTGAAAGTTTGAAGGACATTGGAAGTTTAAGACAGAGGTTAATCTTGTAAGTTGACAAGAATAAAACAAAAAAAGAAAAGAAAAGAATCTATAAGATCAAGTCACAGACTTGGACAGATCACACTAGATTTGGAAATTGAGTCTTCATTTCAAAGGCATTTTCTGTGTGAGTGAATACTTTGAAGATAACATTTTTTGGAGCAGCAGCAACTATAATAAATAGTCACCAGACTGGCTGAAAAGAACATCATGCTATGGGAAAAAAAAATGCTAAGGTTGGGAGTCAACATTATCTTGGACTATTTTAGTCCCCTTAAGAAAAAATAGCCATTCTCTTTTCAAAAAGTTTGTGAGATCTAGAACTTATTGTGTTGCCAAGGCTGGTCTTGAACTTGTGTACTCAAATGCCCTCCCTGCCTCACCCTCCCACATAGTTGGGACTATAGCTATAGGTGTAATAGCATGCTATGCTGGAGTGAGCCACTTACCTTTTCTTCCCCCAGTGCTATGGGCTGAACTCAGAGTCTTGTGCATACTGGGCCAGGCAAGATTTCTTTCACTGAACAGATCCACAGCCTTTTCTTTGTTTTCATTTCTCTTATTTATTTAGAGACAGAGTCTTTCTAATATGCCAAGGCTGGCCTTGACCTTCGTGTCCTCCTGCCACAGCCTTCTAACTGGCGAAGCATACAGACATGCTTCCCTGTGTCCTGCTAAGCCACTCACTTCCATTTGTTTCATCTGACCTAACACTCTTGTGACTGTTGGACAAACCTTCCAGAATGTGTTGTCAAATTTAACAGATCTCTAACCTCCACCAGCCCTAAAAGCTAAGAAAGATATAACACTTGACATCCTGCAGGAAGCTTTTTCCCGCTCTTCTATAGCCTGCCCAACACATGCCCCCAGAAACGTGTTGATTTATGACTTCCTTTATTATCTGGTTATAAAAGTTTATGTAACCTCTTTCACGGGTAAGTTGAATCCATGTTCTCGTGCTGTGGTCACTGATATTTGGCTCTGAATAAGCTATGTTTTAGATTTTCCTTTGAAACAGAGTGGATGTTTTATGTCAACAGTATAAAGCATGCTGAATCACTTGGCTTCTTAGGTAGAAATCCTCACAAATGGATTCTAAGATATGTAAAGATGAGCATTTTGTCCTCACAGCATAGAGGATCACTAGTTCAGAGATGTAGTAATGATTTGGATCAAACTGAATACTGCAATCAATTCTGGTTATTCACTGTAGTTATGTGGTACAAAGTCACAGGAGTACAGAACCATTCGTTATTCCTCAAGCAAGTGCAGGGTTAGGTTCCTGCGTGCTTCTCCCATTTTCATCAACTGATCAATGGCTAATCTTGTTTTATGTGCATTGCTATTAACAAAACTCCTTATTTCTGATCTATTGTTGATTCATTAACATTGAACTCATAGCCATCAACCCCACAATTCATGCTTGAATGAAGTTCGTCTAACACACATATTTCCCCATAAGGCACCAGGGATAGTAAATAGTCCTGCAATACTGCACTGTGTGTAGGGGAGGGTCATTCTAAGTAAAAGAAGTCACCAAAAGAATCACAAGGTACAAAATGGGTACAGTAAGATTTTCCCTGAGCCAGCATGGTGACACAGGCCTGCAATCTCAGCACTTTTGGAGTTGGAGGCAGGCAGATTATAAATTTAAATGCAGTATGGGTATCTTAGTAATTTATCCAAACTCTGTCTCACTATTAAAATAAAGGTGGAGGCTGTAACTCAGTACAAAGGCTCTGGGTTCAATCTTCAGTAAGAAAACAAAAACAAAAACAAAAACATATTCCCTGCTTTGCAATTGCTGTGAGTCAGAAAATTACATTTCTTAGACTTGCTTGTCACTGGCGTTCGCACTTAGCATGAGGGCTAACCTTGACCATCCTGCCCCCTCCTCTGTGTGCCCACACCCTGCTTCCTGGGTGTCGCGCCAGGAGCTGAGTAGCTTTCTACCATGATGCCCTCTTCCTAAGATGCTTTGGCTTGGAACCAGCCAACCACGAACTGAAACCTTGGAAACCATGAATCTGGCCAAACTTTTTCTTCTTCTAGTTGATTTTCTCAAGTGCGTTTCTCAAAGCCGAGAAGAACAGACCAACACATTCAGGTTCTACTCACAACAGATGCTTGCTTCAGATCAGGAAGGTGAGAGAAAAGTGGCAGCAATGACACCCCTGCGGCGTAGGCAGGTGGGTGTCCCGGCTTCTGCAAAGGGCTGAGTGATGTTCTGTGACGCCTCCCAAGCCTCCTCTTCTGAGTCACCAACTCCCTGGTTTCCTGAGATTAGTGATGATTTTTCTGTGGTATTTGTTCTCCTAGCTTTGCAAAAATTTTATGGGCACCTAATTCCCTGCTTTAAATCCCCTCCTGAGAACATCTAGAGTGGCTTCTGTGGGTTTGGCTGAAATCACAACAGCAAGCCTATATCTAACCAAATCATTTACGACAGGCTGAAACTTATTGATTTTTTTTTTCATAATAAGACATTTGGAGACCATTGTTCTACTGATCTGCTAATGGGTAAATTGCCCTTTCAGCATCCTAATTTGTATCTCCTGATGGTTATGTTCTGAAAAGTACAGCAAATGATTTGTGCTATGCATATTCAGATAAAACTAATATTTATACATGGCTTATTAAGTTCCAGGCATGATGCTAGGTACTGGAGAAAAATGATCTGATTTGATCCTCAGCACAGTCTGGTGGGGAAGGCAATATTAACTTTTGCAAAATGAGTCTCTTCGAAGTTTAATTCCTTGACCAGGTTAATGACAGTACTAAATGATAGAAGTGTAATTCAATATCGAGTTCCCACAAAACTCCACTGCTGCTTCCTGTAGCTGAATCCTTCCAGATAATTCCAAAACTCCTCACTGCCTCCCACCCCCTCCGTCTTTGATTAGTCTTTAACAACTTGCAAGGGGCAGTGGGAACAGCTTGAAGGAAGCTTAGATGTTTAACCTAGGAAAGACTATTTTGTGTATTCTACATTTTATTTGATGCTAGCAATTAACAACAGAGGACTCATTTTCTCAATCACTTAGGCAATTAAGAAATCAACACACATTAGAGACAACAACACTGTAAAACAGATCTGTCCCTTCTCCACTGGCAAAGTTCAGTAGGGACCTAAGATCTCCCCCACAGCATGAAATTTTAAGGGGAGTATAATTTGAAATCCTTGATACTGGTGTATGCGTCTTACTTCATACACTATTGCATTTGAGCCCTAGTTGCCTGGGCAATTTTATGAGCTGAGTGTCATATATTCACTAAGTATTTAGGAGCACCTACTATGTGACAGGTACAATGTCAATAACTAGATGTGCTTCTACATAGGGAATAAGTCATTTATCACAGATGTGGTCTTCAGAGTCTTTCACGAAGGTGATGAACAAGATCTTAATCTCCTGGAATGAATGAATGTTTCTGTGCCCCCAAACTGATGCTCTGGTGTTCTAACCCCCAGTGTGATTGTACAGCTCTCACTATTTTTCTGTAGAGGATTGATCCCAAGGACTGCAGTGGGATGCCTGCCACTATGGATGTCACTGAGTCCTGAATGTCTTATGTTCTTTCCTATGCATACGAACAATAAAGTTTGATTTGCAAATTAGCCTTGACAGGTGTATTAACTAGTAATAAAAATAACTACAATACACATTAAAGCTCTGCAGTTTCTCTCTGACTCCCACACTGTACTGTGGGTGTCTCCAAGGAAGTAGCTAATGCAAAGTCATAGGACAGGGCCCTGATCTAATAGGATTCATATTTGTACAGCAAGAGATGCCTGAGAGCATTCTGTGTATGTCTGTTCCCTCTTACACACGCCAAGGAAATGCTACAAGAGGACACGGCCTGAAGCTCACCACATACACCCCAAGGGAAGAACCCTCTTCAGCCATCAACTCTGCCAGCGTGTAACCTTGGACTTCTGGCCTCCAGAGCTGTGACAAACTAATTTTCTGTTGCTTATGCCACTGAGTCTGTGGTATTTTGTTATAGCAGCACAAACAGGGGAATGAGCTATTCATTCTGGAAATGAGCTCGGCCTGTCAGGTAAAGCTCCACTGCATTCAGTGGGGTTTACATTCCCCTCCCCTTCCCTCCCCATGGCAGGAGAGGAACAGGGAGGACCCTTGTTGTCTTGCAGCCTCTCATAGCAGTGCCAGCCTTGGGCTTCCTAGAGGGGAGAGATGAGACTTCATTAAGAATGTCAACCCAGTCCCCAAGAGACTCACATGGAAGTAGCTTGGAGACAGAAGCAGGTCGAGGAGACCTTTCTTAGCTTTCTTAACTCGAGAAGCTAAGTGAATAAAATGTGGCACCACTGGAAGGCATGGGAGTGACGGCACAGCCCTCGCTCTGGGCTGCAGTCCTCACCCTGGGCCCCAGTGCTCTGTTCTCTGAACCTTCTGCCGGGTAAGTGGTGTGTTTGTCTCCAGTTTGCTACACCTAATAACTCACCTGCAAAGTGGCAATGACAGGCTGGGGATATAGCTCAATGGCATAAATGCCTGCCTGGCAAGCGAGAGGTCCTGAGTTTGATTCCTGGTACCACAAAAGAGATTGAAAGAAAGTTGACAATGGTAAAGTGGCAACGACGTCCTTTACTTGTCAAAAGTTTCAAACACACTGCTGTTTCTTGTGAGTGTTCTCTGTCTCCCACCGCTTTCAGTGCTGATCCAGGATGTCATTCTCTTAATCATTGCTAGGTAACCACTGCGTGGACAGCAGCCTTTTCATGTCATAGGAAGAGAAGGAGATCCAAGGACAAGCGTTCTTCTTGGTAAATCTCCTCAACGTTGCTTCTTCCCCTTTCTCATTGACTTCACACAAGTCAGATTCACACCACTCCCATTGAATCCACTGGCATTCTACCTGGAGGGAGGGATACAGCACCATTCCCAGCGCTCAGTCACTGTGTGAGGATGTGACCGGCAGCTGCACATGGGGCAGTGCAGGACAGTATATCTCCACCATCTCAGGAAGGTTCCCTGAGCCATGCTAAACCTCCAGTGACAGCCACCGCAAAGAATCACAGAGGCCATTTGCCTGGTGCACAGGAGCATCGCGTTTGAGGTTAGATGAACCTGGGCTAAAATCACCAAGTCGTCCCATTTATATGAGCTGTGTGACTCTGGACAAGTTGCTGACCCTCTCTGAGTTTAAGAGCTTCAGCTGTTACTTGGAGATAATAACGTTGATAGGGTAAATTGTGAAAATTGAACGAAGTCCAGTGAAATGCCAGGTGAAAAAGGCTAACCTCATAACTTATCCTTTATTCTTTGGAGTGCATTAGATAGTAGGCAAAACAGGCCATGTCTATATTCAAGTGAGGAGAAGGAGGGCAAAAGCCAAAGTCTCGCTGGTGAGGTTTGCCTCACAGCCACCAGTGAGCCTGATGCATGTCGGCATTTAGGGACAGGATTTCTTACCTCGCCCACTTCCTGGGGCAAGGCAGGCTGTGACCTTCCCTGGCTGAAGGGTAAACACCCCAGGAAGTCGTCGCCTTGGCAATCTCTTCATCTCTGTGGAAATGCCCCTGGCCCCTGCATGGGCAGGATGTCGAGTGGATAAGAAGGACATTACTATCGAGGCTGCCTTTTATCTTCATGGTTTGTGTACTTTCCAGCCACATGTGCCTTGTGAGATTAACTAATTATCTACTCATTTAGTCAATATTTGCATTAATAGTCACTGCACAGCTACTGAGTAGCTTATGGCATTTCAAGGCCAATGGTATTGCTTGAGTAAGTGCAGGAGACACAAGGGAACACTGGGGACACTGGCCAGAGAGTGGGTAGAGGAGTGTGGGCTTGGTGGTAGATGGGTAAAGGGACAGGGAGTGGGCTGGACCCACCACACAGGTGGCTCAGCCACTTGCTCATTCACAATACACAGGATTAAGATGACAGAGGCCCAATGTCGACTCCAGATGCTTACCACAGGGCAAGCACACCAGACGGAAGTCATAGACCTAGATCTCACTCCCTAGATTACCACAGAAATATCATCCGGCAGCCTACTAATGCCTCAGTTTTACAGATGAAGACATCTATAGAGTGGGCTGCTGACCCTGTTCAGTCAAACGTTCTGGCTTTCACTGAGGATCAAATTGAATCACGTGTGCAAGGTGCCTTAGAACTGCAGCCTTCCCCCTCCAACTCCATCTCTTGCCATTCTCCAACCTTGCACCCAACTGTCTGACAAGACCAGAGAACTCAGTGGCGGTAGTGAGCACTTCGTAGGGATGGTGACTTTCTGGTGACTGACACATGCCCTTGCTCTGCAGCTTACTATTAGATAAGGTCCTGAAAGGCAAGGACTCTGAAGCTTTTGTTTAGGACTTTTGCAAACACTCTGCATATCCTATGACCCGATCCTTCCTTCCCAACAGGAGCACTTGCTGTGAGACAACGTGACAGACTGAAGCCAGTCATGACCACCCGGCTCCCTGCATGGGCTGTCTTGTACCTTGCTTGTTTGTCCAAAAAATTTATCCTGACTAAAGATCTATAAATGGGAGGAGTGTATGGGAGTGAGGGATGTTAGGAAAATTCATCTTTCTGTGGTAAAAATATCCTACACTAACTGACTCAACCTTCCTTCTTCCTGTTTTAAAGTGGAAATTGTGGCTGGAGTAGCAACAGCCATCTGCAAATGGTGGAGAGAGTCTCAGAATATCAGAAGTATCTTTCAAGTATCATAGAGCCTGTTGGCCATTACTAGTCCTTACCTGACTCCAATCCTCTAGATATATAAAAACACAAAGGCTTTATTTACTTAAGACCATCTGCTTGGGTTTTCTGTTACTTGAGCTAAGTGCTAACTGGCCCACAGAGCACTCGAGCCCTTGGTCGATAGGAGGTGCTCCAAAGTGTGGGGTGAGGGCCCAGCTGAGTGAACAGATGAACTACCAATCTTTACGCCCTCAGCAACACCCTCTGGTAGAGCCAGACGTCCAGCAGGCCCATGATAAATATTTGTTGAATTAAACCGAAGCGCCAAACGTTACCATTTGTCATGACAAGTAGATGGGCCAGAAATACCTCTCTGGAAAAACCAACTGTCCATTTAAATAACAAAACATAAACTAGCAGATAGCTGCATGGAAGAAAATCAGAAATTGAGAACATCTAGTCCCCACAAGTGGTGCTCTAATTTAGCAAGCTTAAAATAATACCACTCATCACTCATGTCTCCTAGTAAAAGTACAAATTAGTGGCTTGGAAAATTCCTCCAAGCTTTAGGGTAACACAGACATTAGCCTAAATAGGAAAAGCCCTCATGGGTCACATTCCCAGGGAGAATTTGCCCAAGTTTGACAAAGTCTGGAGAATCATGGGACACTTAATGTGGAACAATCCCTGTGGAAGGTCAGATAAATGAAAATGCTCTGTGACAGAGACGGGTTCCCAGCACACAGGGAGGCAGCCTCCTGGTAGCTCCCCAGGTGCCAGCACAGAGATGGAAGCATCCCTGAGTGAGAGGCTGGTGTCACCTTGTGGCTCCCCCTAGGTCATCATCTGCACCTTCTGAAGGAAGGAATCTGACACAGTAGGTTCTCTCCATGGCTCTGAGGGTGCTGCCCCTCCGCCAGGGAAGTATCCTCTCTGGTCTGCTGTGTCTCCAAGCCAGCAATGAGCACCAGAAAAATATGAGGCAGGTTTCCCACTATGAATTAGTAATTATTCTTAGCACATGAAATGCTCTTGGTGACAAGCATGGTTATAATACTGCTCATAGCATTAGTTGTGCATGTGTGCAGTCAGCTAAATTCATGTGCAGGGAAATAGCCTCGTGTCCAAATAGAGCAGAGAAGATTAGGTGTGGCCTCTGCCTTGGACAGTGTACATGCCCTTTACAGAGGGCCTAAGGTCCTCTTAATCATGCACTGAAAATATTTCACTCCAATCCTACCTAGCATCCTTACTGTTATAAATTTAAGATACACTTCTGAAGCCTCATGTGTTCAAAGGTGGAGGTTTTGGAATTGGTCGGACCATGTGGGTATTCTAGTCACCAGATTCACCGGCTTATGCATCCGCAGCTGAATGTGATGCTAGGAGGTGGGGTTTTGTTGAAAGAGGCGGTCACTGGGGCAGGACTCAGAATGGTGCTTCTCCCTCCCCAGCTCTTCCCTTCTCTCCTTCTGCCTCTTGGCTGCCATGAAGTAAACAGATTTCCTCCACCAGACCCTTCCACCATGCCCTTCTTCCTTGGAAACAGGAAATAGAAACATAATCCCAAAGAACTCTCTTCTCCTTCAATTTTTAAGTGTCAGGAATTATGTCCCAGAGACAAGAAAGTAACTAAGAAACCCAATAACCCATGGGTTACCAGGAACATTGGTTGTTCACTCCTGTGACCATGGGGTAAGTGAGATATGTGGTTGCCTGGTGTCAGAAGAGAAGAAGGTACTGTACATCACTACCTTGGAGGAAGATTGAAATTCAAGCCTTGAAGTAGACTTCTACTGAATACATGCTGCTTTGGCACCATTGTCAAGTATAAACGGCATAAGTCAAACCACTGTAAGTCAGGGAGCACCTGTATTCAGTGATGTAGCCATAGACACCCAGCCATACCTGGTATAGCTCAAGATTTTGAGCCAGATCAGCAGGCTCTGAATGCCTGCTTAACTCCTGGTCAAACAGTTTTTTCTATTATCCTCAGCTTGCTCATCCAGAGTTCAAAAGGCTTAAGTAATATTAAAGACCAATATCTGTAAGTGATTTAAAAAAAAATAAAAAAAATTGATACCAGGGTCTTGCTATGCAGTTTGGACTCATAGTGATCCTCCTGTCTCAGCTTCCCTAGTGCTAGGATAACAGGGATGCACCACCACACTGGATCTGGGACTGGAATGGTGTGCCCAGGGTTCTGGGGTCAGCATAGCAAGCAGTACCAGAGATCAAACTTAGGACCTTGCGCTTTCCAGGCAGGTGCTTATGCCACTGAGTTACCTCCCCAGGCCCCTATACATGATTATTAAAGAAAATAATATAGATGATACGTTTTGCAGAATGCCTGCCCACTTGTGTGAGTGACAAGTACACATGCACGTGGACAGCCATACCTGTGCTGACACTGTTTATAAGAGTACTCCATGGAGGGGAAACTGAGGTCAGAGAGACAGAACTTGCAAGCTTCCAGAGCTGGAACTAGAACCCAGGTTCCTTAGTGCTGCAGCCTGTGCTCACTCCCAGTGGTGTTCTCAGGAGGCTAGGTTTCAGCAAACACACAAGTAGGGGAAACAGTTCACCTGGAAGCTCTTTGGAGACATACAAGGTCTCTCTTCAGCCCTCCCACTCTCCTTTCTGTGTCCATTGCAATCCTTGAGGTTTGAGTTGGACAAGTGAGACCAAGAACTGCTCAGCTCCTGTGGGGATCCTCAGGGCTAGGGAGCTGGCTAAGCTAGATCAAGTGGAAATTATACAGGGCCTCAGGGACTGCAAACCCTGGCTTCATTAAGACCTAATGAAAACCTGCCAGGAGGCCAAGCAAAGGTGCTTATGAGTTTTTCTGTCTTTCCTGTGTGGAAGCCTTGGATATGATTCTACTACATCCAGAAAATCAATAACTAGAGGCCAAGGCTGAGGCCAGCAGCAGGATGACTGCAGCCAGGCTTCCCAAACTAAGAATGGGCCTGCATGGTCTGATGCATACGACCCCGGCTAGGAAGTTCCTGGAAAAGGGAGAATACAGGCTAATGAGCCAAGGGCCCTTCTGAGATGAACAAATGGTTGTCGTACGCTTTAGGGTAGGATTAGCAACTAAAGCAATGGACAGGGAGAAGAGGGTATAGGAAAAAGGAAGAACTATGACACAAGGACTGATTCTAAAGCTAGCTCATAAGGCATGGCCCCTCCATCCCTGTTAGGGCATGGATCTAAAGTGCCTCCCAATGCTCATGTGTTCAGTGGATCATAAGAATTAGAATTTCATCAGTACATGAATCTGTCCATAGTAGGAATTCATTGTTTGAAGGTAGTAGAAACAGGAGTGGAGCCTAGGTAAAAGGCAAGAATCTTAGGGGTCTGACCTGGGCAGTAGGAGTTTGTCTGTCTGTCTGTCTGTCTGTCTGTCTGTCTGTCTGTCTGTCTGTCTGTCTGTTTCTCTCTCTCTATGTCTCTGTCTGTATGTCTCCCTCTCTATTTCTGTCTCCCTGTTTCTGTTTCTATCTCTCTCGTTTGCCTCTGTCTCTCTGTTTCTGTCTCTCTTTCCCTGTTTCTGTCTCTCTGTCTCTGTTTCTCTGTCTGTCTGTCTGTCTGTCTGTCTGTCTGTCTCTCTCTCTCTCTCTCTCTCTCTCTCTCTCTCTCAGCTACTGTGAGGTGAGCTTTCCTTTACCATGTCCTTCTGACATGTATTTCTACCTTGTAACAGGCTTAAAGGCATTGGAGCACACTGACCACTGACTGAAACCTCTGAAATCATGAGCCAGTGTGGGCCTTCATCTTTTAAGCTATTTATGTCATATATTTTGCCATAAGGAGAAAAAACTCTAATCCCCATCTGTTGTGCTTTCAGTTTTTGCCAGGGGAATAATACAATACAGGACACATTTTATAAGCTTATGTTATAATCACACACTGAATTATACACAAAGAGTGCAGAAAATCTTTCCATATACCAGAGACTAAAGAACCCAGCTGAGGGCCTGGTTCCTAATATCCTGCATGGATACAACTGAAACCCTAGAGCCCATAACAATGCCTCCCACAAGTCTGACTAGAGACCTAGACCCCAGGATAATGTCTCATGCAGGCCCCTTTAAGTAATATTAAAGACCAATATCTATAAGTGATTTTAAAAATATTTAAAAACAAATTTTGATACAGGTCTTGCTATGCAGTTTGGACTCATAATGATCCTCCTGTCTCAGCTTCCCTAGTGCTAGGATAACAGGGATGCACCACCATACTGGATCTGGGGCTGGGACCTTTGGGAAAGCCCAAAGGTCAGTCTAGAGACTAAAAGTCTATGCGAGAGGGATGAAGGATCTGCGCTAGGAGGCTGAGGAAGGAATCTGCACTGGAGCCAGGAGGCAATGCTCAAGATGAAAACCAGAGTTTTCTTGCACAGTGCCATAGCCATCCCCAACAACAGTGAGGTCTCGAGCTGCCCTAGGGATGAGGAAATCTGAGTTCCAATCAGGAAAGCCACCGATACGAGCTTCTTCAGGAGACTGAGCTGTGCCCAATCTTTCCATCTGTAGCCAGGAAGTGAGGCTCTGGATGAGGACCAGAGCTCCCCCAAAATGAGCCTCAGCCATACTCAATAACAAGGAGGTCTGGAACTACTTCTCTAACGAGCACAGCCAAGTTCATCAGGAAAGCCAACATGACAAGGTCCTCCAGAAGAATAGACCAAGAGAACCAGCAGCTTCAAACATCTCCAGTAGCATCTCCGAGCAGCTTCCCTGACAACCTCTTCACGACTTCTCCAGTTCTTCCTTTTATGCTGGCAGCAGTGACCCTCAGCTGGGCCTCCACCACTCAGCACTGCACTGGCTTAGTTCAGCTGGGCATGACAAGCTGAGCACCGGTTGGCAGCCACTACCCCATTCAGCCACCACTCTCATCCCCACCAACGGCCTCTGAGCATCTTGATTATCTGAGACTAAGGCCTGTGGCATGGACATTTGTGGGGTTTGGGGCTCTTCAGGGTCTTTTTCACCTTTGATATTGGCATCTTGCTTTTTTCCTGGAACATTCTTATCTTCCACAGGATAATGTCTGCAGTAGCCAAGGAGAACAGCTGAAAGGCCCCAAGGTAGATCCATTAGCTAAATACGTCTTGAATTTGTGGTGAATCTAAAGCTTCTAGATGCTCACTGATTCCATAACTGTACTCGGGTGAGACCATCAAAATGCATGCCAGCTGTGCCTGTGCATTCCCTTAGCTTCTAGGTTCTGTGTGCCTGTTCTTCAGGAATCCTGTCATCCCTTCTGCCTATTATCACCTAGAATGACACATACTGATGCAATCTCTGTGGACAGGCTTTCGATGTTATAGACAAGGCCAGGTAAGTTAAGAATCCCAAGGCTGCTGTCTCCATTATTCTCTCATTGCTGGGACAAACACCCGTCACCTGAAATGAAAGAAGGAAAGGATTATTTAGCTCGTAGTTAGGGGAGGTGTCACTCCATACTCATCTGGCTCCAAGGCAGAGCAGCACATAGCAGAAAGCAACCTTTCATGGGGTGGCAAAGAGCAGAGAGCAAAGGGAGTAGTAGCAGCTAAGGCAGAGAGCTAGCCTCTCTCCTCCCCTTACATTATAATGCAGAGCATCTGCCCCAGGACACTCACACCCATAATCCCAGCATTGGACCAAGAATCAGACAACTCCAGAAGCCACCTCATGACTGCATAAGGCTTTGGAGGTACCAGAGACAGCAGCCATACAACTGAAACCTATTGCACCTGCAGAGGACAGGGACTTGGCAGGAAGAAGGGCAGGATGTTGGTGACAAGATACTTGGGTACTGAATTGTCGGGGATAAAACTTTACTGTTGATTATGAGAATATTTGTATGTAATGTAAACATCCACATCGAGAAACCTCTTAATACTCACGTATAGAGACTGACCTGTTCTTCAGTCTGCAAACACCCAAGTATCTATGTAAAGACCTGGTAGAGTTTAAGGAGAGGCACAACAACATGTCCATCCTCTCACCAGAAGTTGCCTGTCACTAGATGCTGCTCTAGATTGACCAGTAGCTGTCAGTAGCTGATCCTGGACATGAGGGATAGTCAGTTTGATAACCTTACTTCAGAAGGTTACCCAGCTACCTGGTGGCAAGTTGATTACACTGGCCCTCTCCTATTATAGAGGGCTCTGACATTTGTTCAGAATGGTCTTGTTGGAACAAGACTATTCTGGATTTGATTTTGCTTCTGCTTCCTGGCCTGTCAGGCCTCTGCCAGCACTGTCATCTGTCAAGTTACTGAATGCATTATTCGCTGTCTCATACAGCACTGCTTCTGACCAAAGCATGTACTCTCCAGGCAGAGAAGAAGGCAATGAGCTGAGATCCATGTGATCCACTCTTACCATGGAGCCTACCACCCAGAAGCATCTGACTTTACAGATTGGCAGACTGGCTCCCTGATGGCTCAATTACAGGGCCAGCTGGAAAAAAATACTGCCAAGAGTGAGGACTGTCTGTCAGATAGCTGAATCCCAGGGCCCAGGACGCCATCTATAGTCCCTCCCACCCCCAGCTGGGACATGTAGAGGAATGCATTGCTAAAGGAGGAGGAAGCGATATGAATTTTCGTAATGGCCCCACGCACAAATGTTTTGTTCCTTGAGCCTGTGATTCTGATTTTCATGAGAAACTCACACATTCTCTGCTATTCATTTTTCTGAGAAGAGAGTGGTTACCCTATTGGCTGGAATAAGTGGCTGAATTATCAAGTGGATGCTCTGCTGATTTTATGCAATGGGATGTAGGATGCTTACAGATAGCACTCAGGGAGCCTCTGGAACAATTGGACCACTCTACCCTGCAGTAGGGGTTAAGGGAATACTACAGACATCTGTATGGGCAGCCACACCATTGGCTCAAAGCCTCAGAATGAAGACTTAGGGCATTATGCCTGCCTAAGGGCTCTCCCCATTAACTGAGTGCTGGAGAAAAGGCACAAGTTGGAATGTATGGGTACTGGAAGAGGGAAGTAAGCAGCATCACCTGTGGGCAATGGGACCATTCATTCCTTTAGCAAATACCAGTTGAACACCTCTGCTATGGTTCTGCTTGGTGCTCCCCGTTGGCCTATATAATAAATGCTTGATCTCCTCCGGGTTGGTACTGGGAGGTGGTGTGGCCTTTGAGAAGTAGTGGCTTAGTGGGAGATCCTTAGGTCCTTTAGAAGTGTGCCCTTCAAAAAGAAGTGTGAGACCCCATTAGTCCTCTCTACTTCCTGGTACATATGTGAGCAGTTTGCTCTGACACACCTTCCCTGTCAGTGCCATCCTCCCCGTTGCACAACTGATGGATCAGCCAACCTGGGACTGGAATCTGTAAGACTGAAAGACAAATGAACCTTTCCTCTTTCTAAGTCAAGTGTCTTAGGTGGTTTACTATAGTGACAGAGGGCTGACTGATACTATGGGCAAACCACTATTTGGGTACAAGGGACAGACCATGAATGAAACAGACCATGCTCCTTTTCTTCATGAAGTTCATGTGTCAGTGGAAGAAAGTAGCTCATAACCTACATTACTAAATAAAGCAGATATACTAACAGCTCGTAATGGTTACAGTGGAATATAGAGACACAAAAGGACAGTTTGGGAAGAAGATCTTGATACTAAACCATGCAATCTGGTCAGGACACCCCGAGAGCCAATATTTCAATAAAAATTTGAAAGATGCACTATGGGATAGCAAGTCATGCAACTCTCTCCAAGGAGAAGGACATCTAGCACAGAGATCTTGTATTGTGACTACTGTCACAGTACAGAGAGCAAAGAAGCATGGTTAAGGCAAGGGTCTGGATGACATCTGGGGACCTGAGGTTGGGGAGACATTGATCCAGTTTGTGGAGACTGTTGGTGAGGTGGAGAACTCAGAGGAGCCAAAGAAGGTTGGGACCAGAGGCTTAAGGGTTAGAACAGAGTAGTGTGTCTTGGCTTGCCAACTTCCTGTCAGCTCTCTCAGGCCTCTCTTTTAAGAAGAGAGAGCAATAGAGCAAGAGGAGCAGCAGCCAGCTGAGTGAGGGGGCTGCAGCTGCAGCCCCTGGCAGTAGGTGGAGTCCACATCTAGGCGGACCATGTGAAGGGTGGGGCGGTTGATGTCTGGATGTATTTTGAAACTAAAACAAATAAAACTCCTAAAAGTATTTAATGTAGTATGAGAAAGAAAGGGGTTGAGAAGATTTTCAAGGCCAGGAAGATAGCTCAGCAACTACCTGGTAAGCTCAAGGTCCTGAATTTGATTCCCAGTACAAAAGAAAGAAAGAAAAAAAAACTTTCTAGGGTTTCTGTCCTAAGACATAGAAATGGAGAAGATCTTAGAGGGGTTTTAGGAGATCAGTAAAGCACTGCACACACATGAAGACAGACATGTACAGAGAGTTAGGTGGATAGAGTAGGGTGGATGACCACATCAAATATGCAGTTTTGCATCTTAATTAGCTCCCTCCTCATTTTGCTGTATTTCCTCTGTATTGGGCATTACACTGAACTATAGTCCCAGTTCCCCACCACCTTTTTTTTAAATTTAGGGCAGGGTCTACAGAATGTACAGGGTCTCACTATGTAGATCAGAGTTGTAGTGATTCTCTAATTTTCATTCTCCCAAGTGCTTGGATTACAGGGGCGCACCCACCATGCCTAGTCTCAATTACCTCTCAACACATCCCAGGGGTGGGGCCAGTACGGCATACTGGAGATTGAACCCAGGCCGCTGTGCTCTGCCTAAGCAGTCACTTTAGTCCGCTGAGCTCCCTGGTTGGCCCTCTTTTGGGTTTTGTTTGGAGACAAGATCTTGCTAAGACCCTGAGTTACCCAGGCTGGGCTTCAGTTTGCGATCTTCCTGGACCAGCCTCCAAGATTTCCTCTTCTTTTCACTTCCCATTGGGCTGGCTGGGTGGGGATGTAAGCTGTTGGTGCTGCAGATGGTAGAGCATCCAGATGGGCTCACGGGAAGTGGAGATGAAGGGAGCATCTGGCGGAGACTCTGGATGTGAAGCGGGAGCATGATTGATAGGAATTTAATTTGCTCTTTGGTAATGAAGTAGGAGTACTGTCAGTTGTTCTTGGAGTATGGAATTAAGCTAAGTGGAGCTATTTGGGGAAATATATGTAGAAGAAATGTGGCTGTTACAGGTGCAATGTGGTGGACAGTTTTTGGCTTCATAGAATTCAATTCAGTGTGCTTCATGCTTCCTTCTGGGCAACCATTTTTTCCAAGCTATGGGCCTGCCACTTCTCCTCTGGGTAATGAGTTTTCAGCATTAAACATGATCTGTTTGATTATATCCTGTTCAATCAAGCATTTATTTCCATATAGCCAACAGTTAAGTGAAACTTAATTTTGCTGCAGTTTGTTGGGATTTACTTTCTTGGAAGGGTGCCCAAAGGATCAGAGACCCCCCAAGACAATGAGATCATGGGAGGGCAATGGGGTTAGAAACCAAGACCATAACAGGGGATAGACTATGCTTAAATAGCCTTGCTGTTCTCAGATGGTGAGCACCATGCTTCATGGAATTTTGAAAGCCACACAACCCTGCTCAGCCACTTCAGCTGCTGACACCCGGACCCTCTTTGCACGTGGAGCTTTGGACTCTCAGGGCCTGCTGCGGGTAGGTCCAGCTTCTTCCAGTCTCTGTGCACTACCAGACTTAGTGCAGCACTGTGCATACTGTCCCCTCCCTTGCCACCTTGGAAATGAACCATTGCTGTCAATTTCCTGTCCAGAGTGACTTTCAGAGATGCGCTGAGAAGCATTTTTATTGAACTCGGGAGATTGGACAGCATCTCAATTTCTTTTGCAGTGAGATTTTTATTTTTTCCTTTGAAGTGAATTTTCAAATACACCAGACAAGTCTATACTCAAACAGAAGTATGAAAATGTATGCAAAAATAAAAAAGAAGAGGATTTTTGGCCATGTCTTGTTTTGTCTCCTTGAAACCCTCGCTTGCCTGCCTTAGTTTCTTAATGGAAAGATCCTTTCGGCACACCCAGAGCTGGATGACCAAGCAGCATGGAAGGCTCAGGAAAAGTTATGATACCATCTTTAGGGTCTTGCTTTATTGATCCATTTTAGTCATTTATAATTTGGGGGAGTGTTATGCTGTAATGGAATATTGCTAGGTCAATGAACTTGTTCATATATATTCTAAGTATTATTACATTTATTATGAACTACAATAAGATATTTTAATGAGATTAAATATTGTAGATATCAACTGCATGGAATGGAACGCTCTTTTTTTTTTTTTTTTCTTTACTGGTGATCAAGGTTGGTCCTTGCACTTTCCAGGTAGGCTCTTATGATGCTGCGCTATCTCCCTAGCCTACTGGATCTCTTTTTAAAATGATCTTTAACTTGAATATGATATTAATGGTTACAAAATCTATCCCTACCTAACAGTTCTTCAACAGTCTTTCTGATGAGGATATTTTTGAGGGGGAAATCTAGTGGTCAAATCAGGAGAGTTTCCATCTGTTCTACCCAACTTTCAGGGTATAATTAGAAAGGCCTCCTTGATGGAACCCACTAAGGTAATTTCTCTGCATTGGTCTTCCTAGCACTTCAATGCCTAGATTGTGTCCTGAGGACCCCTCAGGGAAGCCAGGGAACCTATGATGGAGATGGTCTCTTAGTGGCTTCAGGTCCAGTGTTCAGTAGGATTTAGGGACAAAGTCTCCTGGCCTGGTCCTAGGGGGAAGTGAATCCCTGCCACCTGAGCAGTCAGAAAGCCATGACTCATCTCATAGCCCTACAGCAGCAGCCCAGTAAAGTGACTTCTATCTTGGATCCCACTCTATTTTCACTAATTACTTTGCTTCATGCCTCAATCTTTTTTTTTTTTCATTCTCAGGCCTGCCTTCAGCCTAGCGAAATGAGTTTTTCTTTCTCTTATACTTCTCCTCCTTCTTCCCACCTCCTCTTTCTTTTTGCAGTATTAAGGATTAAATGGTGGGTCTTCATATACTATACTATATCCCTAATCCCTTCTATTTTTCATTTTGAGATGGGTCTTTCTAAGTCCCTACTGTGTGCAGGCTGGGCATGAACTTGCAGCTCTCTTACCCTGGCCTCTGTGGTGCTGGGATTGCAGGTGTGCACCACTATTCTAGGACTGAAGTGGGATTTTGATGGCTGCTTAGTTCTGGAAGTCTTTCCAGTGCCCAATGCTGGTTTGCTCCTGAAAGTCTGCTGAGTGGGGAAAACTTACCTGATTTAGATGGGCTCTGTCTGCCCTCCCATGTGCATCTTGCTCTTCTTTCATTCAGCTTCTTCTGAAGTCCCTAGGGCAGATAACTTTACCAAGCCTGAGCCTACAGTCTCCTTTCAACAGTGTGTCTCAACCATCTATCTCGGTCTTTGGAATATCTTCTCCATAGTTCAGGGAAGTGATGGGACTTGATCTTTCTTAGTACCAACTTGGAGTGACCTGTCAATCCTTGAACAATCATTTGTAACACTCACACCTTCTAAGTTCCACATTCTTGCACACTCCTCCTATGCTTGTAGCTCTTGGTACCTGGATATGTGCATGCAATCGAGGCTGTGCATAGGACTTTAAAACTTGAACTAGAAGCTGAGTTCTTCTGGGATGGTTAAACAAGCACATTAGATATTTTCAGGAAAATTCGGTTCCATAAATGTGTAATTACTGGCCTCAGATATTGTAGTTAGATGCATCTCATATTCCATGATGTGTGCATAGGCTGTAATCATTTGGAAATCATATGAGGGGCTCACTCTTCAGGGCATTCCAAGTTGAACCCTGTTTTCCTTTGACTAGCATGTGAACAATTCCCACTGCAAGCCAACAGTAGTCAGAGGCTTTTGGCAATGGCTAACTGGCACTCTTTCAAGATCATCTGTTACTATCAAACTCTTATCTCGGGCTGCTTGCCATCACTTCTCAGCATGTCAATTCTGTGCTTGTTTCCATTCTCCTATAAATGAAAACATCTTATGTAAGAAACAAAGCTACTCTTCAGTTCAAGATCCAAGCACATCCAATTCAAAGGTAATTAGTGGAAACATGTCAAGGAGACACTTGAAAAGCCTTAGTCATTGGAGCACGATCTAAAGAATGCTTTCTCCTTAGATAAAACGGCTTAGGTGGCAAAATGTCAGGAAACGCCTGCTCACAATCTAATGCTGGAGGAAGGGAAAGAGCTCATGGTCATTCTCCAAAAGAAAATTGCAATTGAAGTCTCCATGGAGTCAACAGCTTTCACGTTCTCCACTGCAGATATATTTTATTAAGAGAGGACTAGACCTTGGCCGTCAGGTGAATTAATATCCAGACCTGGAAGGTCAGCTTCCCTGAGATGCACCTGATGAGCCATTGCATGTGTGGCCAGGAGGCCAGCAGGACATTTTTAGGGTAGTAGAAGCCACGAAGCACTGTCATCAGCTTCTTGCAGGATTCAGTGCGTATGTACACTTGCAATTAAAATTAGCCACTGTCTTTTAAGTAAAATGCTTTCAAAGTGAATGGTTTATATTATTATCTCTATCCAATCCAGTTTATTTGCTTGGTGCCTATGATAAAATCTGAAGTTTTATTTATCTCTAATAGGTCTCCTCAATCTCATGCACAGTGGTTAGATTTAATGGAGAGCAAGTGAAAAGCCAGGTGAAATGATCTGATGCAATGCATCACCTCTGACCTTACCAGTGTGCTGCAGCACCATCTCCAGAGCAAGAGTCAGCCCTGAAGACCAGCATCCAAAATGCAGGCCAACATTTTCAGCCACTTTCCATGATTTGTATTTTGAGGTGTTGTTAAATGATCTATATGCTTTTTTCTTTCTCCTGGGCAATAGGTTTCCTGTGTTCCCTTTCCACTCTTCCCACTTATTCTCACAGAGGTCCCTTCTCTAAGCCCAATACATGGTTTTAGAAGGGACATGGATGTTCTTCTGAGTTCCAAGGGCCAGGGAGACAGCTCAGTGGACTAAGCACCTGCTTATACAAGCATAGACGTTGGAGTTCAATCCCCAGTACCACGTGCCATGCCAGCCCTGCCCCTGGGGTGTGCTGAGCCTGTGATAGAGTCCAGGCATGGTGGTACATGCCTGTAATCCCCACTACTGGAAAGGCTGAAAACAGGAGGATCACTATGAGTCTGAACTGCATAGTGAGACTCTATACCAGATAGGTAAGTAAATAAATAAATAAATAAATTCTTATCCAATATTCTCAGTCCACATTGTCAAATCCTCTTTTCGTATATCCACTCCTTTGTAGCAGTTCTATTCTCCCTCATGGTAAAGCCATTGAGTCTCTAATTTACTGATCTCAGTGATCTGATATGCAACTTTGCCAGTTGATGGTTGCATTTGTTATTTCCCCACTGCTGGGACAAGATGCTCATCCAAAACTTAAAGGGGAAGAGGTAGGTTTTGGCTCCTCATTCAGTCCCTGACTCGCTGCCTTGATGCAGATGCAGCACGGCGGAAGGCCTGGTGGAGGGAAATTGCTCACCTCATGGCAGCCTGGAAGCACAGAGAGAAGGGAGGATTCTGGAAGAAGAGCACAACTTTCCATGTCACAGCCCAGTGGCCCCTACTTCCAACCAGACCCCACTTCCTCGTGGCACCTGAGTTCACCACGAAGGAAGCCAGCCACTAGTACAGAGACCCATGGTGCATTCACCTTCCAAAGCCCCTTGAACACAGGAGGCTTTGGGAGCATATTTTAGATGGAAATCATAATAATAGTGTGATTTACTTTCAGTAAAATTACATGAGATTTTTAAGACTTCAGTGTAAAATAGGCTTTGTGTTACATAACTTTATTTAACTGTATGTTAATGTAATTGTTTTGAGTTTGGTGAAAGTAGATTGTACATACTTCCAATGTTTGGTAGGCAAAGTGTATTAAATTAATTTTCAACTCACAATATTATCAGTATCTGTAAGAATAAGGAGACACAATCCCCCCATCCTAAGCTGTAGGGTCTCTGCATAAGTATTTGCCTGTTCTTACCTCTGAACTATTAATTTAAAATTTTCCTAAGAGCAGGAAATGTGATCATTTGTTTACTCTGCTCTATGTTATTTAGCTCCAGGTTATTATGTGAGAAGAAAACTCATCCAGTTTTCTTGATTCTTCCAAAACGTGGGAGCAGACTCCTATAAGCAGTGCAACCCTCTAATCACACAAACAGCTAAAAACACTGCTCTTGGCAGGAGCTGAGAGCTTCGTTCAGGTCCCTAAGATGAGCACTTTACTCCTAGCAGGTTGTGTTTAGAAGTGACATCCATGCATTTCTTGGTCTGTGGTGGGGAGCGGCTAACGCAGGAGAACCAATGCTCTTGCAGGGTCAGAGCAAGGCCAGCCTCAGAACACAGCGCCTGAGGCAAGTCGCATGAATGAACCACTCCAGTCTCTTGAACACTGGGTGTCAGAGATAAGCCATGTGGATAAGCTATTGGGCAGAGGGGTGTGACGTGACATTCAACATCGCAAGCGAATAAATAGATGCACTGAAGCCCTTAGAGTATCTCCTGCTTCTCCTCTTCCCCTTCCTTCTTTCTTTCCTTCCTTCCTTCCTTCCTTCCTTCCTTCCTTCCTTCCTTCCTTCCTTCCTTCTATCAGGGCACCATATGGCCTCCATTTTCTGTATTTCAACTCTTGTCCTTATTTCTCCATCCTCTCACTGTCCTCAGACTGGAAACATGGACAGTTGCACGAGAGGCAGCATTCTGTACTTTTACAGATTCTGCATCACCCCCACCCCCACCCCCACCCCCACCTTGTTCTTTGTTCACATGATATGGGTGGGCACCAACCTGGGCTGTGTGTTTGCACACAAGTTTAGGCCTTTAACCAGAGTCTAAGTTCCTCCCTGGTGACAAATCTGGCCAACATACGGGTAGAAAATCAGTTGCAAGGTTTCCCCAGGGAGGGACCAAGAGGCCAAGGGAATAAAAGTAAGGACTGGCGAGATGGCTCAGCAGACTAAGCACCTGCTTAGGAAAGCACAGGGATTGGGGTTCGATGCCTGGCACCACAGACTGTGTCGACGTGCCCAGGGGCCACATCTATAATCCCAGTGCTGGGGAGGCTGAAAACAGGAAGATCACTAGGAGTCAGAGCTGTGTAATAAGACCCTGTAGCAAATATATTTTAAGAAGAGATTCAGAAAGAATAAAAATAACCAATGAACCTTCAAGATGCTTGGTGATGGTGCTCCAAATGGTTGTGCAAACAAATCACACAGATCACTATGAAGTCATGGTCTGACATTTCTGGGGATCCATCCCCAGAAGGTGTTGCACACTGAACTGAGGGCCAGGATTAGAGCAAATCCACCTAGGGTCTAGAGTTTAGTGCAAAAAGCACTACACAATCCACAGAAATTGCCACCGTATGAGATCATCAACACTCTAGTACCTAGAAGTTCAATAGTGCAAATTAAACACATGTTGTATTTTTACTCATATTGCTATTTACTCTTGGGAGAGCCTCTTTCAACTCATTTTTCCTGACTATTTGATCTGTCATATCTTTTGGAATAGTTCTCAAACTTGAACTATTCCTCAAGCATATCTTCTGTGAAGCACTGGAATTATTATTGCCCTTTTCTGCCCCTGCAAAGTACACTGTGGTCCTGCTCTTCTAGCTGTTCACACTTTACTTTGCTTTTCCTGTGTACATCCCATGCTTTTCATGTGTTTTCCCAAGCTATGCACAGGGCAGAGATGTCCTTGATGCCCTATTTCCCAGCATGAAGTCTGGCACAGATTATGTATTCAGTGAATATTTATTGTTGGCATTCTCCCATAATTAGATAATGACAACAAGAAGTATTTATCTTCTTGCATCTAGGTAACTCAAAGTGATTAAGCAAGGCAGGTAGGTGTCTGGGCATCTCCCATGCCATTCCAATAAAGAAAAAAAATGTCGTAACTTATCTCAGCAAACACTTATAACTCCAGTGTCATTTGCTCAGTGATGATAAATTTGTTTGCCTTGTCATTTCGTCTTTCATCTGCTGTTTGTTCCTCTTTGCTGGGTTGCGAAGTCCTGGAGTGGAGAGATACTGTTGCCTTTCTTCATAATCTGCACTGCTTCTAGCATAAGTTAATGAACATAGTGGACAAGTCATAAATGATTGATTAATCGATCCACTCAGTTAATAAACATTTCCTCAGCTCTTACTGTCTGCCAAAGATATACAAACCAGAATACTCCCTCACTCCAGTTAAGGTGACATTGCATTTTATTATAGTCTGTTTTATGAATCTGAGCTGCAGTGAAGACACTCACCAGGCCAATGGGGGGACAAAGTGGGGGAGGATGACAATTCTCCCCTAGGAGGCTCTTCACAGACAAGAAGTTTAAGCTTCATTGTGCAGGTGCATTGGCTTCTAGCTGGCAGTGGCCTCTGGAAAAATCATAATACCATGGACAAATGTGACACCGGCTGTGTTTGTCTGCAAAACCAACCTTCATCATTCATTCTATGCTATTTAGTGGATCTCATGACCCAGAATATGGACAGCATGATACAATGGCAATAGCCAGCCACAGGGCAGCAGGTGTTGGATTCTAGCCCTGATGATGTCACTGCAAACAGGTCCCATCCCCTTGCTGAGCCTTCATCTCCTCATCTGGAAAATAGGTATGACAATATCATTCAAAAATCGATTCATATGTGAATGTATTTCTGAAATTGTTTTTTAGTTCCTACATGAGCTTCTTTCTCCACCACCTCCCTGCAAATTTTCTCCTTTTATCTAAGGTTTACCATGACTGCTCACTTTAGTCTTAGTATATTCTTCTCCTTCAAAGAGTTTGTTGCTTTTGCATTGAGTACAAATGGCACTGAAAACTCAAAAAGAACTGAACAGAGAAATGCTGTAAAAGAAGTCGTTAAAATATAAAATAATAGCAAGGGGGTGAAATTACCCCTAACTGCCCATTGCTACTTTAGGTTTTACAGTCCATTAAAATCTAAAATCACTGTAATGCTTATGTATTATTGGGGAGATAAACTGCATAATTTTCATTTTGCAATTTAAATGTAATTATGATCTTACTAATGACTAAAACCTGAATTTGTTAGGCTCTCGGTTTTTGTAATACTTCCCAAAATTATAGGTAATTACTCAAGGCTTGCAATAATTATAAGTCCATCTCTTAAACAATGAATGTGCACTTTCATGGTACAAAACAGCTAGTCATCAAATGACCTCTGCTTACCCTGTACACGCAAGCAATTAGGCCTATTGTGTGCCTGTGGAAATATACCCATTTGCAAGAGTCCCTGGAGTTGGCAAACTGGAGCACAGGATCATGGTTGCATAGGATCAAATAAGGGAGAATTTCCCTGCTGCTAAAGAATCAGGAACAAAAATGACCCACAAAGTGCTTGGGAATTCAAAGTTAATTGACACCATTTTTGCTGGTGGGAGTCAGGCTGAGTAGGTGGAGGGAAGGGAAGAAAGCTTCCAGCTATGGACTTGAAAGAAATGGAATGGATCCTGTATGTGTTCACTCATTAGTACAGGGTGTAGACGTCATCATCTCCCCTTCCTTCTCTTCTTTAGAAGGGGCATTCCAATCCTGTCACACAGCAGCTCAGACAGTAGAGTTGTGCTTCTGAGACACAGGTATCCAGAAGAAAGCAGTGTGGTCCTTGAAAAATGAACTCACTTGTGTACATTATGAAATTGGTCAACACAACATTAAAATGTACTCTTCGAAGTGCACTGATCTCTCACGAAGTGGTGGTAACACATATAAGTGCTGAGTCAATATTTATTATTCTACTATTTATGCTTCTACTCAAAAGAGCTTGTGAAAGTTCCCAGGAATGCAGACAGCCACCAGAAAGAAACAATCCAAGAGCCTGCACACCTGCAGGAAGCCAGTCCTGTCCTGGGGCTGGGGTCTATCTCAAACTTAGAGGATGAAGATTGCTTCTGAGTTACTGTGCCCAGTAGTGTTGATTTCAGTGACACTGGAAAGCAAGCTCAGGGAACCATCCCTCTGCCCTCTGGGTAGCCACCCTCTGTCTCTGTAGCTCCTTTTATCCTATTGACACTCATTTGCTGAGGTTACTTCAAGAAGGTGTGTCCTCCACGAAGTCTTCAGATAGTGTAGAGGAGCCTTATTGTTTCCTTCTCCTCACAGCATTTGAGATTAGTTCAGACAGTTATGATATTTGAATTTTGTGATCATGTTATGTGCCACTTTGGCCAGACCATGGTGCTCAGTTATTTATCAAACATTATTCTGAATGCTCTGGAGGTGGTGTCCAGGTATGAGATTGGCATTTAAAACAACTGACTCTGAGCAAAGCAGATTGTCCTCCACCATGTGAGTGGTCCTTATCTAGTCATTGAAGATCTTAATAAGAGAAAGACTAATCTACTCCAACAAGAAGGAATTAGGGAATCAGGTGGCCTTTGGACTCTAAGGCAAGGCCGATTCTTTTATGGCTCTCCAGCCCATTAGCTCACGCTGAAGATTCTGGAAGTCCTGAATTCCATATCACATCTACCAGTACTATAATATCTTCTCTAATTTTTTTCTCTCTCTGACTGCTTCTCTCCCTCTGCTCCTCAGTCTCTTTCTCTGTCCCTACCCCTCTGACCTCTGGCACTTAGGGTTTGCTTAGCAACGTTCACATTCTAAAAAATGTGTCTTAAGGTGATGTTATCATTGTGCACACACCAGAAAGTGCTTATGCAAAGCCGGAAGGAGGTGGTCCATCCCGCTGCACACTCAGCTTGCTTGGTATGGCATCTTGCTCCACCGCTACAAAACCGCACCAGATATTACTGTCATGAACACTGTAGACAACTGAAATGCAGTGATCAGAACTTTTTTTTATAGGTGAATAATGTTCGATTTATCTTCACAGTTAAGCATTACTTATTACAACCTGCTGTGTAAATTACTGTAACATTGGTGAAAAAGACTCCATGCAACTAGGCACACAGGTATAGTAAAAGAACAAGACGGTAGGAATTTGTCAGGCCCAGTATAATCGTGTGAGATTAACATTGCCCGTGTGGTCTAATTTGATTGAAATTTCCTTGTACAATGCAAAGTTATGTCTATGTTTGTATGCATATGCTCCACCCACAAACTCCCTAGGGCCTGTTTCTCTGGTGAATGCTGGCTAAGCAGGTGTCCTGGTTTAACTCCTTGGACTGAACCATAGTCCTCAGAAAGAGTCTAGAATATGTGAAGACCATATCCTAAGCCAGCTGAGTCTTTGCCCATTCAGTAATTGGCTGTAATTTAAATTTAAAATAATCCTTCATTAGGAATGCACACTCTGGAAAACCAGAACACATTTAGAACCCAAAGCTTCAGTTGACAACATTTGGGGAAATGTTTGAAAAACCACTAAAATCACTAGGGCAGTAATCCCTGTGCAAATGGAGGCTGTGTGTGTGTGTGTGAGTGTGTGTGTGTGTGTGTGTGTGTGTGTGTTACAGAAACGTGTTTTTTGTTGTTGTTGTAGCATGACCACAATGAATTGCACCTTTAAAAATAGTGCTTTTCTTTTACCTGCCTCCTCAGGAGACTATAAAACTCCAAGTGTAGGCACCAAGCTAACTCCAGTAAGTTCAGCAGCTCAATAAATGTGTGCTGTCTACATGATTAATCGATTCAGGCAAAATGATTAGGCTGAACATTTGTGACAATGTTTTTTTAATGACCCAATTGCAGTCATAAACCTATCCCCCACCATAGTTCTCCTCCACCCAAAGCCATTAAGATTCTAGCCAGTGTGAAATGGTAGAAGAATGATGCGTCATGTGTCACCAACAGGGGACCATCTTTCCTGCTGTCATGTGTTCACTCCTATTCCCACCACTTGTCAATAGTGAGCGTGAACTTCACTGTACAGAATATCCACTCCATCAGAGCAGAAGCAGGAGAGCTCACTGCCCCATATGTGCACCAAGTGGCTCTATTCTTGAGCCAGTAGTCCCCTAGTGCCCACGTCTTCCGCACAGAGTAAACACAACCTTCAATGAACCCATGTGCAGAACTCTCCAGTGAGGTAATTCTTGAGGATCCTAGATTCAGTCCTGTGTTTTTTACTTCCATAACAAAGGCATTTCTATTTAGCTCACCTCTTCTCCTCGCCAGCTAAAGGTGGAGGCCAGAGGACACAGGTGAAGACACTCCTATTCATTCCCTCTTGTAGGGAGTTGCTTTCCATCCTTGGCTCAAGTCACATCATCTGTGTCTGGGGGCTCTGGAGTGTGTTACTATCTCATCTCTCCGTTGGGTCTCTGCTAGAACTTGCTGCTGTCTGTAGTCCTTGTACATATTCCATTCCAGAGGAGCCTTTACAGTGCTGGTTGATGTAAAGAATAGCCATTTCATGAATGCTTCTTGCTAGCCCTGCAGTAACAAAGAAAGCATCTATTTAGGAAGGAATGATGGGTGGAGGAGGGCAATATCGAGCCATGCTCTTCTTCTCTTGTACATTTGAATCTTGGGACTAGCCTGGCATTGAAGGGAATTCTGTGCTAATCACAGAGCTCTGGGAAGTACAGCAAAAAGAATACAACACAAAGCTTCTTTCCTGAGAAGTCTACCCATAGAGAAGAACATTTTATTTTAAAGCCAAAGTGCTGGAATCTGGACCCTGGATAGAAGTGAACAATGTTGAGACTACATATATATCTATATATATAGTAAAAAGGGTCCATATGTTTCTTTTTGCCAAATTTATGGTGTTTGATGGGAGATGTGGGAGTTGCTATCTTTTCTGCAGAGATACATTCATTGATATGTAAGGAAACAGTAGATTGGATATCAACCCCAACTGCTCAATCAACTGCCACTTTCCTTAAGGGGAAAATCACTTCCTCTCTCCATGTCTCCCTTTTGCAATGGTAGTAATCAAAAGATTCCATTCCTGGGAAAGTTTGAGTCTAAGGTCTGATTCTTTTTATAAGGACACTAAATAAATTGTAAGAAATTTACATTTCTTAAAAATAATCAGCAAGTCGGTGAAAACACCACGTTTTTGGCATCCAAAAGAGATGTTACATGTCCCCAAGTTCTTAATGGAAGCCCCTATTGGATGGCAGCATGTAGAACTGCCTGAAACCTTTAGCTTCTGGAGATGCTATCCAATACCTTCCTGGATACTCCTTAGGCATATTTGGTTGTGTCCCCCAAATTCTACTACACAGATAGGAGCCCTGCACCAGGTGTTCGCAAAGGGATGCTGGACAGCTGTTGTCTTCTATGACACCAGACTCTGCACTAGTCTCCTTGAAGCTTAAGCATCTATGTGCAAAAACATCAAGCAAACTGTCTCTTTCCCATCCTCGTAGCCTTACAGAGAATGAGAGTCTGAAGGCAGAGCAGATTCTGTTGCCCAGAGTGGTAGAAAAATGGTTCCTTGGCAGAAGCTGAATATCTGATCACCTGGTCCACCGTTCCACAATGGACATTAGTCCCCTAGGGTCTCCAATGTGGTTGGGGATGAAGAAAAAGGGAGCATCCCCCTTTCCAATTACAGGGAATTGGAACCATCACTTCCTGGTTTTTCCAGCCTCACTTGAACTCACACCACCTCTAGTTCAATCACTGAGTCCCTGAGCCAGTGAGAACCTGGCTTTGGATCAAGAAGGTGGAGCCTGAGCACAGGAGGTAAACCCTGAGCTTCAGAAGGCCTCCACTGTGCTTGCTACATTGCTACATCCCAGCTTCCTGTGTGGGCAATCCTGGGCACCCCGTATTTTCAGAGTTGGGATGTCATGCTTAACTTGGACAAGGCCCAAGGCCCTGGGATCCTATATGAACAAAAAGCAATCAGAATCAGCTGGGATCACATTCTAGCTACAAACTGCTCAGCCCTAAGGTCTTAGGCAAGCTACCTATTTCTTGTTTTTAATTTCTTAGCATGAAGAGTTGCAATGTAACTTTCTGGCCCAGTGTCATAAGAATCAGAACTAGTTCTGAAAATTTCCCATGCATAGTAGGTGTTTAGTACATGAGAGGCACATCAACATGGCTTCTAAGTGCTGCACTTCAGGGACTGTTTTCAGGATATTCCTCCAGCCCGTCAAACACGATGTCCAAGTTCATCTTGACTTTAACTGAGAGTGCTGTCCCTGTCTGCTACATGGTTTTCCTCCCTAACCAGTGCTTTTTTGGTTTAGTCTAGTTGCATCTAAACTCATTTTTGGTTTTTGACAGTTCTGCCTGCTCAAATGTGAACCTTGCAGGTCAGGTTCTCTCCCCTACCAGCCTTGGCCCTTAGAACTCCGGGCTATCAGCAAGCAAACTGCCCCTTGGTCTGGCTCTTTCTTTCCAGTTGAACTTTGGAGTGGCTGAGATGAGGACAGACCTGAATCTGCATCCAAGATCTAGACTTGACCATGTCCCTTGGCTCAGACTGGACCCTAGCTCTTAGCTGACAGTCCCTGAAGGTGACTGTGAGACCAGAAGAACTCTGTCTCAGGGGCCCACACACCCACAGCAGCACTGATCAAATGCTAATGTGGATTCTCAGTGTCTCTTCCCCCAGCTCAAAAGTCCATTTTAGCTCTCACTCCTACTCCTCAAACCACAAATGATGAGGACGTTTTCTTCTCACAAGCCCAGCAGTAAAAGGCCATCTATAGATTGTAAAGCTTCCCTGATGTGGCACCGCAAGAAGGCAGCCATGATTTTTTACCAAGAGGAGACCAATTTTAAAACACCATGGGGTTGTGCATGAGGGAGTTGATGGTTTCACAGTGCATCACTATTTTATAAAATAATACACGAGGACCAACTTGGGGGAAATCTCATGGAGTAGACTACTAGCGGTTATATAAACAGATAGGACCATTATCATTCATGTGGCTGGAAAACACATTTCTTCTGTTCTGTGTGTCTGTTACAAAAATTGTGATCCAAGTCACAACATTCTCTGAGAGATTCTGGCATGATTTTCTAAGGAATGAGGAAATGTTTCCAGGGACTTTTTAACTCCAGAGCTCCTGCAAGCAAGCTGTCATTAAAGGGTATCCTTGGAGAGCTAAAAATAAAGAGCTATGTCTCATTCCTGACCTCTTCATCCTTTCCATACCTAGGGGTGCAAAGATAATGCAAAAGCTCTTCTACTGTCTATTGAAGATAACCGGGATATTCAATATCCAGCCCATCCTGGACAGTATAGTTACTTAGCAAGATCCTGTCTCAAAATAAAGAAAAATCACAAATAATTAAGCACTGGTTATGTAGCTCAGTGTGAAGATCTTGTGTTCTATCCCCAGTGCAGAGTCAAAGAAAGGGAGAGAGAGAGAGAGAGAGAGAGAAAGAGAGAGAGAGAAAGAGAGAGAGAGAGAGAGAGAGAGAGAGAGAGAGAGAGAGAGAGGGAGATTGAAGAAGGAAAGCAAGAGAAGGGAAGCAAAGGGAAGGGGGGAAGGGGAGGAATTATTTAAAAATAATAAATGAATTATCTACACAGATGAAATCCTCCTCTGACCTCATTCTAGTTGTCTCTGTAGAGTGCTCCAGCCGCCAATTCATGCTCACAGTAAGAGTTCCCTGCTTTGTTTCTTATTTGCTCTGCTATAAGAACCTCTCATGATCTTAGTGCAGTCTAGCCCATCTAGCCCTAGTTTCCCTTTAAGAAGATGAGGAAGTATCCTTCCTTCCTCTTTGCCAAAAGAAATTCTGTGTGTTCATGAAGACCAGCCTGGTGGGCTCCCCAGGGACGCTGCTGTCAGGGCATGTGAGGACTCTCACAGTTCCTGGCCAATCAAGCGGTGGCTTCCAGAGTGCCTGCCGTGACAGAGCCTCGCTGAGCTCCGCACACTTTCAACGCTGCACCCCAACCCACTTTTCCTCTTCTGATGCACAAGGGCCCCATCTTCCCATTGCTGCCCAGTGGGTCACTCTCCTCCATCCATTGGAAGCGAGCATCCTTGAGTAAGTATTTACTGATGATTAGATCAATGTGCATTAGCAAGCCGAGCTATTGACTCCCGTTTATGTACATTTTCATTTATATTTATGTCTTCTGGAGTCTGAGCATAACTCCTTCCTGAGGAGCAGACTGCTGCTCTGACCCACACTGTTTTCTCACACTGAGGAGTATAATGGAGACCGGGAAATTAAGTATTATGTGGCCAGCTTCCCATTGTTATAACAAAATATTTGAAATTTTTAATGTATGAAGAGAAAATTTTTATTTGGCTTATAGTTTTGGAAGTTCCAGGCCAGGATCAATTAATTGGCTTCAATACTTTGGTCCTACAGTGAGGCCATATACCACGGATGGATCATGTGGCAGAGAAAAACCACAGATCTCGTTTCCAGAAGCAAGAGAAAGGAAGAAGAAAAGACCAGGGCCCTTCTGACTCCCCAGGTGACACTGCCACTGACCTAAGGATGTTGCACTGGGCTCAACCTCTTAAAGGCACCCCCATCACCCAGTGATGCCATGTACAAATCCAAACTTTAGTGGGTCCTTGGAGGGACCCTCAGGATTCAAACTTTGCAAGCATCAATCCATGAATATTTATGTATTTAGTTACTATTTTATTAGTGCATGTACATAATGTTGATATTGTTTGTATTGAAAGGGAACACATATATGACACATCTTAATTTCTTTTACCATCTGTTTTTGCTTCTTTCCCTCCATCCCTTGATCTCCTTCCAGTCTGAAAAAGATCTCTTTCTCTACTTCGTATTGTATACCTTTCATTCTACTCTTTATAATTTCAGGTTCTCAAATGAGGGCAATTATATCGTACTGAAGCTTGTGTGACTGAATTGTTTAGCATTATTGCCTCAGGGTGCGCTCATTTTTCTACAAATGACTCAGGTTTATACTTTTTGTCTTGCAGAAGCCAATTAGCCAACTCCCAGAGTTAATTGAAGAAAGGTGTGTTTCAGCTCACACATTTATAGAAGTTTCAATTCCCAGGCCGCTAGCTCCAGTACAGAGTGGCAGAGTGGTACAGGGGGAACAGTCCATGGCAGGGTAGGCAGGAGCCAGCAAGAAGCAAAACTTCCTTACCCGTTTATTCCCTCCAGGGCACAAGCTTTGGGGTGGTGCCACCTGTGCTCAGGATGGGGCTTCTGTCTTCAGTAAATCCATTCAGCCACAACCAGAACTATGCTAATTCCAAACAGTGCACTGATTTAGTGCCTCGCATCCTTAAGCCCAGGACCACACACAACCCGCTACACAAAGCCCCAGGAGCATGAGGCTTGGGGGATCATCTAGGTACACGTTTCCATGCCTTCTTTATGGCAAAGTAGTATTCCACTGGGTACAAATATCACATTTTGTTCATTCATTCATTCGTTGAAAGACAAATAGGCCATTTGCAAGATTAAGCTGTTGTGGATGGTGATGGCATCAAAATGGATGTGCAACTATCACTGGACTGTGATGTCTTTAAGTTTTTCATTACCTGGGCCCAATACTTGGATCAAATAGAATCTCGACTTTTAGTGTTGTGAGGTCTCTCCACACTGATTTCCATAGTGGCTGTAACTCACTTACAGTTCCATCAGCAGTGTAGGAGGGTTCCTTTCTCCCACAGTGTCTCCTGTGTTTGTTACCATTTGATTTTATTGTGCCTC